>AYJT01109282.1:0-17683 GCA_001278415.1 Ocimum tenuiflorum
AAAAAAGGAAAAAAAACACATACACACACAAATAAATTAAATAAATGTACCATGAGAGAAGAGAAACGAGGGTTGATGGGAAGAAACAAATCTTGAAGCAAATCCAAAGTGTGAGAATCATCAATTGGAATCTCTGATTCAAGAACACCAATCACACTCACAGAAATCACTGAGCTCGTGAAGTATTGGCCAGTTGGGCTGACTGGCTCTGAATATTCCTCCATTTTTTTTCTTTCTTTCTTGTTTTTTTTTATAAAAAGAAAAAAAAAAAGAAAGAAAATGTTGTTGCAGTTTTTTTTTTTTTGTTTTTGTTTTTGTTGGGGAGGTGGGAGGTTTAAGTGTGGCGTAATGAGTATAAATAGAGAGCAGAAGCAGCTGTTTTGATCGGTTTTCTTTTTATAAGAATGGCGAGAAAGGTAGAGTGGGTGACTTTTTATTTATTGCGGACGGTTTGGAGATTTATAACATGGTACTATCAGAACAGAAAATAATAATTTCTTGCCTACTTTTTATTCATTTGGATCACAATTTGACAATAGTATACGTATATAAATACATGCATACGTACCTACATACATACATACCTCAACATAGTAGCAGTTCGGATCCCTTAATTAATACTCATGTCTCTAATAAAGAATTAGTCTATGATAATTAATCTCTCTTAATTAATACAAGTGTCAGAAATCCGTACAGTGTAACACCATTGTGTAACAGTGGATCCGGATTGACGTAATCAATTCAATTTGGATATGTGCAGTTTGGATCCCCTGTTACATAATGGTGTTACACATTGTGTTACACTGTGTGGATTTTGAACAAGTGTACAAATTAATGGATATAAATCATGTTCCTAATAAAAAAAAATAGTCTATCATAATTAATCTCTCTTAATTAATACAAATTTCAGAAATCGGGGGTGGGATATATGCATGAACGATTGAGATTGAAAGTATTTTGATTAAAGCATTTTGACTGAACTAAATATAATGCTCTTTAACCTTAAAAATATTATTTCTTTTTCAAGGTTTAATTCTCTGAAATGTTTGGGTGTAATATAATTTTTTTTGTGAGGTCATATTAAAGATCTCGCCTCTAGTCTACTGTTTTACGTACCCATTTGTCAATAGTATTATTTTAGGGTCGTTAATAAGGGTACAATGGGAAATGCGTGTCAATTTTCCTTTTTAAAATTAATAAATACATTTTTTTTAAAAGATCTACTTAAAACTTACGCTTTTTCTTTTTAACTCAGTAGAACATTCAACAAACACACACTAAAATCTTAACATAGACTCGAACCCTTGATAATGGAAAAAGTACTTACCACCCTGAGGTGGTAGATATAAATTTTACACTTTTTTTTTTTAACTTAAATACAATAATAATCGAATCCACCGAAACTTACATATTTTATGTCGAGTATTATCCGTGTGTCTATTGTAAAATTTCACTTATACATATTTATTAGATTATTAATATTTACTGTGAATATCTTAAAAGAAAAACAACCAAATAGGCAAATTAGGGTACGGCCCATAATTTAACATGAGCTGTAAAACAGTAAAAGTTAAGTCAACTCAACTAATAGACGATTAAGTGTGGGACCCGCTTTTCTTGTAATTAAATTCGAAGTCTGACGTCTCAAATAATCACTTTAATTACATAAAGAGAATTAGATAACTAATAGAATTGTTTTACATTTGATTTACTCTAGAATATATACAATACTAATTTAGTAAATGCAAAAAAACAAGAAAAAATAATTGGAACTATGCAACTACCTGCATAAAAGCTAACTGCTGCTAAATTAATTAGTCCTATAGCTTTGTTGCTTTCGATTATTATTATATTTTTGGATGTTTATCACATATGTAGAGATACACTAAGGAAACTACAAACTAGACTAGTACCCTCGTGCGCAATATATAAAATGTTTTTTATGCACGTGCATAAATTTAATTTAGGCTATTACTAGGTTTTTTTTAAATATATAGGGTTTTTTTTTTTTTTAACTCAGTATATACTCTAAACCCTAAATTACTGGATTGTCTCGAAGGGACCAAGTGAAAAGGTAGATTAGTTGAAAATCTTGAGTTGAAAGAAAATTCAGTTGGAATTAGCTAAATACTGAATGAATCAATGGTCTAATATAATTGACATCCATAATAGCATCTCTAACGCAGTTATATGTATTATATATCATAATACAATATAATATTCGCATTGAATTTCATAATTTCTAATAACTAGTAGTTTCGATAAATGAAGCCGCTAATTAAGGGTAAAATGAAGAATGAAAGTTAAAAGATGCTCAATTTTTTGTTGAAATAGAAAAATAATATATTTTGATTATTTAAATTGATGAGTACGCAAAAAATTTTTGGTGTTTTCCGGTCCAAAAATTGAAATCCTAAGGTTAGTCGTTGTTAAGAATCTTTATTACAAGAAAATATTAGTTCGAATTGATATGATGTTATACGTATCTAAAATAACTTAAACAGGCAAAAAAAACTACAAATTAATTATAACGTGTCAATATCACTCGTTGCTTGTCATTTAGCAATTTACGAGGTTGTTACTTTCAAATATCAATTTTGTTAGAATAATAAATAATACTTATTAATGTATTTTTGTATTATAAATTTTGTACTCCAATTTTAAATTGTTTGGTCCATCACTTCAATAATATATAATAAACAAATAAAATTAGGAATCCAACTTCATCGATAGATAATCGAATTTTGATTTGCGTGATTTTGTGTGGCCTAATTTATATAATTAGTAAATCCAACAATTATCTTATAATAAACATCTCATTCTCATGATTCATATTTTAATCTTGTTTTTGGCTATAAATAGCATTCATTAATAAATGATAACTTCTTGTCCTCTTTTACTAGTTACGTAGCTGGTGCAACATTCATGTAATTGTGTTATTATTATACTGACCGCTATCTTTAAATCTTCTCTTTCACCGACAGCTTAAATATAAATAAACAAAACCAAAAATAAATAAATAAATAAATTATAAACTTGTTGGATTCAATAAATACGGATATAATCCCGTACAATATACATCTACACTAATTAATTAGGTCGCAGTTGTCCCGCCCAAGATTTATGAGGAGTGAGCCGTCGACTTGTGAATTTTTTTTATATAATTTGAACTATGCGATTTTTTTTCAAAAATAATACAAACTATCCAAAATTTCAGATAAATATACAAACTATCATAAATTGTTCAAATATATGACGTTTTTAATTTTCTGGCATCGGAATGTCGAACCATTACGCTACATTTTCATATCATCTTACTTCAAGTCATGTCACGAAGAAAATTACATCGTTTGTAATTTTTTGTCGTACAGATGCGATATGGTTATTTAGCATTTCGATGCCGAAAAATTGATATCATCCTATTTTTGAACAATTTATGATAGTTTGTACATTTATTTGAAATTTTGAATAATTCGTATTATTTTTTAAAAAAGACGTATAGTTTGAATTATAATTGAATATTTTCTCAATTCTTCTTTGCGAAGAAAAGATGAATATAAGTTACTGTTTAATTGATTTGTAGTTGTCCAACACCGAAATATAGTTTAATTATATTGTTTTTAATCTTTCATTTTTAATATCACACAAATATTTATAATAATATTACAAATATAAATTTAGCTCGTTTTAACATTAGTTTGAAACGAAAATCTAATATATTTTGAAATATAGGATTGATTTCTTTTATGGTATTGAAATATAGGATTAATAAATCTTGGAAAAAAAAAATTTTCCAAAGTACTATAATTTCCAATGATGGTGACGAATTATATAGGCTACAAACTGTATTAATGTCTGTCATTGACGCCATACCTCATAAACTCATAGATTAATTTTCATAAATATATAAATAAAACTTGTAATCCAACTCTTTCCTGATTTAGTTGAGACTGCAGACAATTACAAGAATTTTTTAGGTAGCTATCATGAGATTTATGTTAATATTAATAGAAGAATCTCCTTTTATAATTATAAGAAGTCGAAAATCATATCTCATATATATCTCTAGTGTATGATATTATTAATTTGTCAGTGCCTCAAATATAATCACCTGGTGCATCCATCTCCATAGCAGTGACTAATCTCCTCGCTACGTGACGAGCACTTCAGAGGGTGGGATAGTTGGCCCTAATCTCCTCGCTACGTTGCGGGCACTTCAGAAGGTGGGATAGCTGGCCCCAAGATTTAACGTAGCTACATGCACAAGGTAGGATTCGAACACCTAACCTTACTTAAACGTGGATTAATCCTTACCACTGAACTACACGCTTGCGGTTATTCTACGAGCTCTTTTATATATACGTAGATCACAATTGATAACAAAATTTTAATAACCCCTACAATTTTTCTAAATAAATAAAAGGCTGCAATTATATTACTACCGACCGTGACTTTATAGTTTTCCTCTACCACAATGATCTGGATTTATTCTTAATTTTAAATATAAGCCTGCATATATATTAGCTATGAATACACAAGTACTTTGATGACAATGATTTCGCTATTATGTAGTTTTGACCGATGGCATTTAAATACTTATAAATAAAGAAATAAAATTAGGTGGGTCCCATGAATAACTCTACTAATAATTCTTCCATCTAGATATTTTTTCTGTAATTAGTTCGTAATATTAATGACTAATGTGTAACAAGCATAATTGCAGGCCTTTTTAGGTTAGATCGCTCATAAGTCATGTTCATGTCAACAAAATTATTATTGCATTAATTTTCCCTGTTTCGTTGCTGACAAACGAAAAGATTATGAATTTGAATTTTATCAATAATTTTTTTTCACTAAATAAAGATGCATAAAGTAAATAAAAGCGTTTGCCATCGATGGCTTGGGCATACTCAAGGGATACAAAGAAGGGGAACCTCAATAAGAACTTAGGAAGAAGATTTCACACTTCGACAACGTGACCAGCGTTACCCAAAAATGAAACCAATAAATCATCTACAAAATCCCAAATAGATTTTAGGTATATGATATGTTTTCTTGTGTCTTTAAAATGTTGTTGATTTAGGCATCAGAGCCCATTTACTCGTCTCATCCATGAATTTTTTTTTTCCTTTGCCCTTCTTATCCTTGATTTACAACTTTCTGTGCAGTAACTTGGAGATTTGATCACAATTGAAAAACTGTGGAAGGTCAAAATCGTTGGCAGAAACCAAACTCTCGAACCAGAATCTCGACTTCTGCAGGAGATCGAGCGCTCGAACTCGTCCCCGGCATCGAAAGCCCTCAGGCCTCGAGATTACCTGATCCAGAAATATCAAAGCCTCCCACGAAAAGTGGATCGAGAGGTTCCACATGTGCTCACACATATAAGAAGGATCCAGAATGATTCATTTTACTGAGTCGGCATGGCACCCAAAGCGTGACTCTAACTTCCACAGCAAGCTTTGCGGATTGCCCCTGTATATTTGCGATTTAATCCTTAACTTATGAATTATTTAGATTCGTCATGTACGCTTCAGTATAAATAGTTGTCCAGTCAGCACTAGTCACACAATTCATACACCACTCACGTCCTGTAGCACCCAGCTCATTATCTCTGTAATTTTCGATCTCCGATCACCGGAAATCACTCAAATCGTGTAAACTCTCTCTCAATCTATAAAATATCAATCAGTCCGTTTCGAGGGATTAAATCTTCCCAAAAAGTCGCGTGTTTTTCCGATTATTTCTAGCTTAGAGTCCTGTTTTGATCTCGCGATCAAAATCAAAACTAGACAAAAACCTCTTATTCTGACTTGCAAATCATAAAAAGTATAAATCGCACTTGAAAAATCATGTGCAGACTAACACCTAATGTTATTGGTGAGATTTGAACTCAGAAACATTTGGTGTCAAATTATATTATTACGTGTGTTAAAATATAATATTTTATTACAAGATCATCCAAAAAAAGACAAACTTCAATCAAATTATCTTGTGATATGCCACCTTATCACTCTAACAAGTAATATATTTGTTCACTGTCATCAAGTAGTAGGAATTGTTAGGTGATATTCGAGGGTTGGAGAATCGATTTACGAGTTTTATTTTTCTTTTTCTTTTTTTTTTTGGGTACAAAGCGATTTCTTTTTCTTTGTTTCAATAAATAAGGGCCTCACTGACCTATAACTAACACTAGTATTATTAATTAACTTTGACTTAAAATACAAAAGGCGCCACGAGAAAATTATTAATTCCTATTTCTAATTCTGTTCCCACGAGCCCTTCAAGCAAGTTCAATCACTTGAATTATCCACAAGGACCACAATTAATAAAAATCTAGCCAACAATACAAAAGAAAAAGGAACAAATAAAACTTGGCCTTAAAAAATAAATAGAAAATAAAAATGATGTATTTAACAATCGACTTGTTAGCACTCTATTTGGTATCATTTCACATTTGTCATAGATTTTTCAGTTACATTTTTAATATTTAATTAATGATTTATAATTAGAACTTTTTTAGTGCCATATCTTAATTAATGAGTACTATTCAGGGTAGATTATCCTTAATTTGTATTTTTCGCATGAATTAATATTAATCAACATAAGTTTTAATTGTGACACGCAAAAATTATGAATTCTACCAAATAGAGTATCAAGAGTGATCAAATTTCATTTGTTATTAACAAACTCTAAACATTTCTAAATACAAAGGATTGATATACTATAGTTTTGAAAATCAATGAATCTAACCGAGCCAAATAACCTTGAGATGTATAATTGACTCGTGTCAAAATAATCGAAAGATCGAAATGACCATTTTCCGAACAATCATCCATCAACAACCCGGGGATGTGGGCATATGCCATGATGTGAACAAATTAGTCTCGTCCATGTCATAATAAATATGAATATCACAACAACCACATGCATATCAAGAAAAATCTAATTCTTGAAATTAAATTTGAACTCCTCTGACAGAATCCTCAATCTCTGCAAATATTTCTACAAATCATCTCCAAGTACAACTATGCTTTTACACCCCTAAGACAATCTCAACTTTCCTCAAATACTCTGACAGGTTCAATTACTCGGTCATTTTCCTGAAATTCGAAGCCAATTTCATCAAATGATAAAATTAATAAAATTGACAAATATTTCATCAAAAGACAAATATTTGTTTATGTATATAAAATTAATAATAGCTCATCACTTCCACCTGTTTCAATTGACAATAGACAATGTGACAATGTCACAGTTGGCCCTTTAATTAGCCTACAACTATGCACTGTCTAGGCCTACTTTAGTGGGGCTCGACGAGACGATGACGTAACGGGCTCTGTCAGCAACTATTTAGTATGAAGGATTACCACGATGTTCGTATTTGGAGTTGTGCGAATCGACATTGGTGCTAGTTCGGATGCGACAGAAAAAAATGTTGCTAAATCATACCTTTGGGTAAAACTTGAGAAGAAGAAGATAACACAAAAATATTTTCATACACTGAATTAAGATGCTAATTCTGATTTAGAACTGCATTTATTGCACTAAATCAAATGCATGAACATGTGAGTCAAAGATTAAATTAATTGGTTATCACAACTCACAAACGAGCAATAGTACATGAGCATGTCCATTATTCATGGCTTTGTACTTGAACTTGTCTGATGTTGTTATTTAAATTTTATGAGATTTATAATCTAATAATTGAAAGATAATTTTGTTCTAGATCGATTGCCCAACATTGATCGGAACCCGAAGGTTGCAAAATACTCAATTCAAGACTTTCATACTTAACGACATCATATCATCCAAGTAAAACTAACAAGAATGTTAGCTAATCTCGTCATCTAATTTACACGACAGTTAGTGGGAATCAACTATTGAAATATAACACATGATGGTCAATGTAATCGATGGTTTTTGTTGGATGCTTTAACACCGTTTAAGTATAGAGATCTTGAATTAAAAGTCTTGGGATCTCTTTAAGGCCCCGAATCGACAACTAAGCCATCTTTTAGGTTTTGAATAGACAACCAGAAAATCAGGAAAAAAAAAAAAAGAAAAACAACAGTAAGGCACCATTGAAACTCACTTATTTGAAGAAATATGTGAATATATATACATTCAAAAGAGAGAATATAACAGTGTATAAACCTTATCTAGCAGCTCAAATGAGGCTGTTTCTCACCTTTCCCATAAAACAAACATTTGAACCATTTTGTCACTTTAGTTTAACCTACCTAAAATGTAAAAAACAAGAAATTCAAGACGAAGGTTGAAGAAAACGAATAGTTCTAGTCGCCCTCAAACGTAGTCATTCGTCTGCTCGGAATTACTATCAGCTATGCTTAGGGTTCATTCTCCACCTGGAAACAAAAATGCACATGTAAAAAAAGGGTTATTGCAAAGAAAAATTTCATATTACAACAGCACAACTGATCATCGAACAAAGATTGCGTTGGAATGAAGAAATTCATCGACAACAAGCAAGAGCTTGAGCTGTGCGATTTTAGAGCATCTTACCGGTGTTGACTAGTAGAGCAGCTCGATTCAGTGCAGGGACACAATGTACATTATCTAAGCAGGAGGAAGTGGACGGCGGCATGTTGGGCATTCCATTTTTATGTCCATCCATCTTTGCAAACAGCTCGTATGGAAGAAATGATCGCATGGCGTCACCTGGAAGAATAAGGGAGTCAAAAAGGATAGCGGTGGAAGATGTGGTATTAAGGATAACATCAGCAAGATTAATGGAAAGTTAACCATGCAATCGTTGGAGCGTTGGCTGAGGTCAATGGTAGTCATGCAGATAACGCAATCTGTCGAGTGGTTTGACCCTTGATGGAATCGTCTGTAGTAGCTATATTTCTCTGGTAAAATCTGCAAATATAATGTTGAAAGCAACTGAATCAGTTTCCATATGATATGAACAAACCAGGTCGCTCAAGCAAAACTATGGCTTATTTCATCTTGAGAATACTTTCAAGTTTGTTTTGATCAGTTAATGATGCCCACAGGCAGGTCGTCAGAACCACAGATTCTATGATTCCAGTTTCTCACAGTGCCACATGGGTCCCATATGAGAAAACAAATATTTCCCATTTGAATCGGTTCCGGTTCCACAGTTACAAAATATGGAACAAGTCCTAATAAAAAACTGAGGACCGGTGCCGAACTACTGCAAGAGACTAACGAAAGAGGAATCATCGCATTCTTGGTTGAAGGAATTTGGAAGCGAACTTTTAGAGAATTTGTGTTCAGAAAAGGTGGATTGTTGTTTGGGAAGCCTCATTGTCTTCCAGTTTCCAGGTATACTTGTGTGGGATCAATATCGCAACAATCGATGCTGGATTTTGTTTTGGTATAAGTGAACGCCTGAGTACCTGTTTTGGTATAATCTTACGATTGAGATTTCATAGGGTATTTCAGAAGGAACTCTTATCAGAAGTTTTGGTGGTTTATAAATGACTGCGCGTACACTACTCGAACCAGAACGTATTTTGTGAGTGGAAAGCAAAACTATATCAATTAGGTAAGAGCAAATATTGAAACAAACCTGGCGAGGAATGAACCAACGAGATCCAAGATAATGCTGTAGAAGAAGAACGAACACTTGCAGTCCCATGAAAAGGGCCAGACAAATACACCAACTCTGATCGGGCTCTATTCGCATGAAATTATGTGGACAGCCAAACACATATAAGGGAATAGCAATGCGAGTTATCGTCATTCCTAGGATGTAATGAGGATGCAATGGCTTCCTCGAGTCACGGACTACGTTAATGAATATTTGCGGGATCCAGAAAGAGTGGAGGAGGAGGAGGATAAACCGCAAAAATTTATGGAACTCGTACATGAAAAGAATCCCGCCTAAAAGGATCCCATCTGCAAAACGAATCAAGAGAATATCAGATTGCCTTTTACGTGCCCATTTACATAGTTTTTGAAACTGACATTGAAATTTTATATGATACAAAAAGCTACTTACAGAAACGACTGTAAAGAACTGAGAGCTCGCGCCTCATTGCTTCCCAATTCTCTCCATTATTTGTTGGGCGATTTGCCTTCCAAATTGCAAGTAGGTATCGCATTTCGAATATTGAGAAGACCACAAATTTGAAAAATGCCGCAGTTGCAAAAGCATTAAATAGGGATTCTGTTAACACACAAACATCATGACTTAGATAAATATTAGTATATAGAAAGAATTTTATAATTGAAAAAATAATTAGAACAGGAAAACCAAAATTAAAGGGATTGGTAATTATGTCTTTAAGTAAACTATTTTCAGGACACAATAGCCATAACTAGCAACCGATTTATTTTTATTTTTCTTTTTCCTTTTCTGGTCAGCAAGTTCTAGATGACCAGTCTTGCGCACGTGTGCGCATAATTTGAAGGCAAAGTGCTCAGAATACTTATTTGAGTATAGGAAAAAAAACATTAGACCATATTTAATCTTTCATGATACAAAAACATCCTTCAATTTCGCAACATAAGGAATAAAAATTAAATACTATCATGTCGAAATGAAATGAACTCTATTGAACATACCGACTAAAATTCCAGCAGTGAGATGTAGAAGACAAAGATAAGCATCCATTATAGCCTGGTGCCCAATCATCAGAAGCGAAACTTTGGCAGCCCCCTGAATATTTTAGCAAATAGTGTTAAAATGCCAGAAGATACTGGGAAGCAAAATATATTTAACCCAATTCGACTTAAATTTTACAGTCATATCGTCAAGTGTCAAGCCTGATGCAAAAGAATCTTACCGATTGGGTGTTACTGTGTTCCATTTGCCGGATTAACAACAGTACTTCAAGGAAAGAAATCTAGCACATGGAGGAGTTAAAGAAACCAACAAACAGTTATAACAGCATGAGACCATTTCTCAACCCGAACAAAGAACAAAATGCAGGAATTTAGAACTAAAGAAAACAACAACCAAACATGGCAAAGGATACAAAGGTGACCATCAAAGTGTAGTTAACTGCTTTATTATAGTAGACCTCAACATTGACTGAAGTCGCATTTAAGAGCATGGGCGAGAAGCAATCTACATCATCATCCACTGAAGGGCTCTCCATTAGTCCTTCGAGATAATACTTATCTTGATCACCGCCTAATAAAATTAATAGAAACACACAATTCTGGTGAAATTTTGAATTTTATGGAGGTGAATAGGGAGAAATGAAAATTAAACCTGCAATATAAAAACAACATAATCAGGCATAAGCCCTTTTTCCAATATTACAACTGCACTGCATTAATAAGAGTTCCCCGATTGACTAATTATAAATGCAAATGCATTTATGTCAGAACAATCACTATTTCATCAGTCCTGAAAAAATTACAAGAATGCCAGAGCGCGTGCATGGCAAAAATACAAAAGCTAAGGTAATGAATCTCAAGAGTGGAGAAAACAATTTTGAACAATGCCATAGTTCAGAATATATCTCACCATAGTACTTGCAAATAAAAGCATCAAAACCTTTTCCCAATCAAATAGAACTCATGAAGATGGAATGAAAAAATATAACACAAAATTCTCTAGAAATAGTACTTCAAGTCAGAAAAACGTGTTACCATTTCTTCTGGATGACACGCGTGAAATTTGTGCAGCGATTTCAATGTTACAATGTTTCTCCATTTCATAAATTGGAGCTGCAACAGAATGCCCATCAATTTTAGAGAAGGAATTCATGGATACAAATTGATGACCAAAAAATTATCTTAACAGAACATACAGTGTTTCCTCTTCCAGATTTTTTCTCGTGGAGACTCTTGAAACACCTGGGATGAGAAAACTCCAAGCTGTACTAAGAGGAAAATGTCAAACAAATTAAAAGCAAGCTTCAAAAAAATCACACAAACATATGCAATCAATAAAAATTTTTTGGAACAACCACCCTAACGGTATAATTTAAATTTCAAGAAATTTGGCTAGAGCAATGAAACTAGATGAATTCCTTCCATAACAGAAAATCCTGAAATGACAATTGACAATTTAACAACAGCTTTTCAATAGAATGCACTGCATGTATTTAGTTTCCACATAAATACATTCCCACACCAACACTGTAAGATTTCTATTCCACGTATACCTTTATCTCAAGTACTCGGTTTGAATGAACCTACATGTGCATCAAACCAATCTATTTAGCAAAGCACAGCATTATTTTGCCAAAATATTGAAATACAAGGAATTCATGGCATTATTGCATTTGAAAGAATCCTATATAATCTTTCAATAAGAAAAGTTGAGGCCCTGAGAAGGAATAAAAACCTTCAGCACTATGGATCTTTTACAGATATTATTGCCAAAGAAAATGCTTAAAGTCCAACCTAATCCAGATTATGTGAACTAGGGACTCTATAACATTGTAGTGAGCCCATATACTAAACAGTAGGTAGCTGCTACCTAATGAGTTTGTTTAAAAGATCACAAATGACAAAAATATGTTACCAATCAGACTTAGCTGTTACTACACTATATAATCCCATTATCCAAGAAAAATATTACTATCCATTGCACAAGTTAAAACATTTCAGAATAAAAGGTTTTTGGTGCTGCCTTCAGTAAACCCACTCTCTAAACTTTTCTCATAAGATCAAGTATGAGAAATCATGTATTCCATGCAGTTTAGAAAGTTCCAATACCGATGCTACATATAAAAAAGTGGGTGTAGAGGTTATACTTCACAAGAAGCTGTTATCGCAAGCAATAAGCCACCCCTCCCTCCGAAAAATAATAAATGACTGTGAAGGCCAGTAAAAGTGGGAGAGCATTTACGCCTCCAGAAGTAAGATTTCCATAACAGATAAATTTTATCAAGTGTAGTCATGTATCAAGAATTATAAAAAATTACCCATGGTGGAATCAGGTATGAGGAGAAACCATTATTGATAGAAGCTGCATGTTATTCTTACACCAAAGAAAACGATTTAGCCATGTTACATCAGAAAAATCACATACTACTAGTAACCTTCTCAACCCACTATTTTCTCGCTGCCCCACCCCCCATGCAAAACAAAGAAGGGAAGGCAAAAAATACTCAAAAAGAAAAGAAACAGCAATGACTGTGTATATTCAAATTGAAGCAGCAAATGAGGAAAGAAATAACCAGTGTTATAACAGTCAAATGGTAGAAAGTATTTTTTCTGAGGAAGTAATAGTGATTACCAAGTGATATGGGTTAGACAATAAGTAATCATCTTCCTGCCCAAACTCACTCTCTTTTCCACTGCAAAAATATCCAAAGAGAGGAATAAAAGATTACACATTTATGGGATCAAAACTATTCCAGAAAACAGATAGCAAATAAAATAAAGAGGATCCCCAGTCCTGCATCATATTCATGGTTCAAACTCGAAGACATTATAAGTCAGCTGGAATATCTTCCACTGATGGGAAAAATGTACAAGTATGTAGTGGAAAACGGCTAAAATTGAAATACAAGAGCGATGTAGAATTTATTTTGGATAATGCCAAATTCAGTGAAGGCCACCAGTCAATTTTAGTTTCAAATGTGAATACTTTCCACAATATATGATGAGACTAGAAGAAGGTAAATAAAAACTAGAATTAGAGAGTAAATTACAGAACATACACAAAAGAGTAATAGAGAAGAAGCTAAAGCTACCTGTTAGCTACCATCCTTAGTTGTCTGAAAGGCCATATATACACACCCTCTACCCTGATTTGAGCTCCGCGGACATCGTTTTCATTGTCAAACACATCATGGAAAATTATAACTCCCTAGCATATCACAGTGAAGATGGAAAATTACAATAGGATGATGTGATGTCCTTCAGAAAGAGTCTAAGTTATAAGCTCATGACACCAAAACATGTTCCGAGTTGATATCCTGCTATTTTTGACCAACCAATTAATTTATCAAACTAAAGAGTCTAATTACCCACTGAAAATATGTGAATGTGGAGAAATCTTGGCACATCAAGATTTGTTAGCATAATACTAGAGATGCCTCTTTTGGGGTCACTGGGCAGCAGATAATAAGAGAACAAAAAACAGAGTTCAAGCAGTGCCAAAATGCTAAAACAAATTTCTGAATAGGATAAATGATGTCAATTTGTGGATGAACAATTGTTCGAAGTGCTCCACTCTCAATAATGTAACCACTTTGTAATGAACATCAGAGCATTTATTATGAGTATCAACATCGTGGTGCATTTGCATATGCATAAAGCTTTACATGTAGGCCGCATGTTTGCACATATTATTACTTCATCAGACCTTGAAAACATTAATAACTACTGAATCCATATCAAATTTTGGATATCTAATAGTTCTATTTTAAGCCACATCTCTGACTGAATAAGATAACAAGCTACCTGCACATAGTGTACGCCTGTTATTTTTGTTGGTGTACTGATTAACTCTAGTATTGAATTGCCATTTGACTTCCTAAAATCAGCAAACTTAGAAGAGCTATTTGCAGAATCCTGAAACTTCCAATTCCCTGCACCACAAATTCGCAGGGTTATCAACTTTGAATATATATATAAAATGCATTCAGAAGCAACACATTTTCAAATAATTACATGATAACATTTATGTTTGGGTAGCTCATTAAGGCCACAAAGAATAATACAGATACTAGCCTATAGCCAGAGCATCATCAATCAAATGCAATTTATATCAATTTATTATGTCAAGGGTGCTAAATTATAATGATAAGATCAAAATAAATTCATAACATATAGATATTGCCAAGGGAAAATGTCTAAACCTCAATCAGACTCCTCTTTTCTCCTTAAACTACAATTTCTGATACACAAGCCACATAAGGCCTCACCCATGTCACAACCAATTATGTATTATTCATCTTAGTAAATACCAGAATAACCTGAAATAGATCTCTTATTTGTGATGCATTATTTAGGTGGATATTTAAAGGCATTTATTATTAAGACTGAGGCAAGATTTCAAAGTATCTTTTCACCCATCTGACATTGCCAGTTGTTCCATCCAAGCATTAAATCATTAAGCAAAGCAGCAATCATCTTTCCAAGAGCCAAAATTCAACAGCACAGATTCTTACTCGAGGACATAGTAAGTATGGATAAGAAATCAATAGGCCAAAATATTTTTGTTGTGTTCTTTTAGATTATCTCATAAAGTCAATCTTTGAAGCAAGATCTAACATTATAAAAGAGTCACGCTTATTTCTCAAGAACATCAAGATATAAAACTATAAAAAGTAGATATTGATCAATTGAAGTATTTAGCTGGGATCTGGGAAGAGACCTTAATCCAGAAGATGCATCAACTGACATAACTATCTCATCATGGCAGTTTTTGAAAAGGAAATATTTTTCAAAGGACTGGATAATCTTTGAACAGAAAATAATCCGAGCAGTTGCATTCCCACCAAGCATTATAATATTTCATTAATAACCACAATGGACAAGGGAAATACAGATACATTCAACAAAAGAGATTCATGAAAAAGAATGATACTTAAGTAATTTAACAAATAAACAACTCACACACCTCTATAGGTCCCTGTTATGTTCCATGAAGAAAATGGTCCCAATTCTTGATCTTCCTTACCTAAAGGAAGCCACTGAAAGAAGTATAGAAGGCCCAAAAGATTAGAAGCAAGCACATAAGATTTGAGAATATGGGTAAAATTTACTGGTGTACGTGTTTCTTTCATGTGCATTTAATAAGATTCTACAGCAATCGTGGTTGATGTCTACTAACAAAGAAACTATTCTAGCAGTTAAACAAAGATCTGAGAAAACTTGATCAATGTGAAATAAGAATTGAGACATCTTATTGATGGGTCCCTTAAAAGAGTATTTTAGGAGGATTTATAGAGATATCTTATTGATGAGTCCCTGAAGATATTTTAGAAACTATAGAAGATATATTGCCAAGACTATTATTTTTGTACATGGGTTGCATTTATGTAGAAGAAGCAGCTGCACTTAAATATTCTTTCTTTAGTTAGAGTACATCTACTTTCACGACTTCTACAATAAGATAGCATTTACCATCTATTCCACTCTAAGCAATCACATATCCGGCTTCCTAATCACATATCATTTCTAGAGTAGCATATGTTTCCATAGGGATAAGCCTGATGGAACAGGGAGAGACCTCAGAACCATGGCACATGAATTGGAAAATAATTGATGCTAGTCACCAAAAGAAGAATGTCAAGAAGTTTGACATCATCCAGTAAGATATATCCGGTGCAGTAAATATATGTATATCATAAGTTCAGTTGACTGAGTTTATCAAACTCACAGGATTGACTGGCATTCAAGGATTTCTCTTGTTCAAACTCACAATAATCATGTTTCATATAAAATCAATATATCACAAACTTGCATTTGCATACACACTTTCAAATCCATATCAATCTTACGAACATGGTCGTCATGAGTATGAAGAACCCATTTTTGGCAATAAGTAATACGAGCAACAAAAATTACATTTTTCACATCATAGTCACCTCGATAGCTACTTATGACATAAAATAGCAGTCTAGAATCTAGATAGCTCCGTCAAATGCATCTCATAGTGAATGGCTACAAATAAATCAGAATGGTTTGTACTGATATTCTACCAAACCTGATTCCACCTCAATTAGTTTTGTGTCTTGGTGGGAGTTTTTTCAAAGGCTCGTAAGTTAACCAAAAGGAGGCATATTTACATCGTGAACTAACATCTCAAGACTATAATTTTCAAATTGAGCATCAGAAGATACCAAAAATAATCCTGCAACATCTACATTGTCAAACATACGAAAGAAACAAGATCCATCTACATTGGTCCTTTAGCAAACAACGAATTTCGAAACAAAACAGATGGATGAATTGCAAGATTGTTTCACAATCATGCAAAACATATAAAATGTTGTTACTCTCAGGTGTCATGGGCAACATCAAGCGTCCACATAAATTTCCACCAGTACAACTTTAACCTTCTGGATTGTTAGAAAGGCTAACCAAAAAAAGCAAGAATTTAAATTTGGAAGTTCAATAAGCTTATGATTTATTAAGCAGATTCAGCTATTAGATTTCCTAACTTGAGGCTCCTACACACGCAATAAATTCATGTATCTATGTGTCAGGAGTATTTCTTCAAAACACACAAAATTAAACAATCAAAAATAAAGTGCTCCAAAAAAAGAGCAGAGAATTAGAGAAACAAAGAACATTAGTAGCAGCAGTGACACAATTAGGATAACCAAATAATTACAATCACACACACAAAAACACAGACAGAGCACTGACCTCTTCACCCCAAGACCGTCTCTGCCTCAAAGGTCTCAAACAATTCACAGGCCACATCACCATAAAAATGAAGCATAACCCAAAAAGTATTCGAAACGAAAAACCCACAAAATCCCAACTTCTCATCGAACCCATTTGGGAGCTCAGCTCAAATTCCTGTCGTTAGCTGATTCTCGAGAACTCCGAACACCCAAATGAAGCCCATCACACTAAAAACCTAAAATTCATATCTTTTCAGCGAAATGATCGGTGGCTTTTTGCTTAAACTGGAGGCTAACGAACAACGTATTACTAACAAACTCAACAAGAAAAAGGATGGAATGCACCGATCGGTATACCCAGAAAGCGAGAGCTTAACAACCTAAAGAATCATAAATTCCACACCCAACATAAAAAAAAAAAAGGA
>AYJT01109289.1:0-10168 GCA_001278415.1 Ocimum tenuiflorum
TAAATGGTAAAAGAAAACAGCTAAGCTTGGACAATGACACAAAATGTTAAAAACACTACTATTTATCGTTTGACTTTTTCTGGGATTTATGTCTTTAGTTTCTCAACAAATGTAATAACTATTATTCTTATTATTATGGCTTCTGGTTTATCTGCTGAATTATTAATTATTTGAGCTTTGGTGGGTTCACATTTAAATAATTTATTTCCATAGTCCTTTGTTTGTTGTGTCCTATTATGATTTGTTTTTATTTTCCATGTGATTAGCTGGTTTTATTTTATTTATTTTGGTAGACAAGGTGAAGTCATTGTCATTAATGTGGTGGTTTTCTGTTTAAGACATATTAGTTGTTTAAGTTGATTTTGTCGGCATTCGTAATTTGTCACCATTTTTCATAGAAAAATTCGCGGCGGCATGCTTCTTTCTATGGGTTTCTTTTGTCGCTTTAGTGAGAGCAATATTTCAACCTTTTCTTTTTTTTGGAAAAAATTTGAATTTTGTTATGAATTTTAAACAAGTTTTCAATTGGAGAATCGTCAATTGGGGTCTAGAAGATGGTTTTATTCTCGATTCAGGTTCAAAAATACACTTTCGATCCGAGACTTAAAATACACAGAAATTTTCAGTTTAAGATCCAAAACTAATATGAAGGTTACAAAACCACACAATGTTATTCACAAAGAGTGGGTGAGAATCAACTGTAAGGATATAAAACTGTACATGATAATCCAGTGAGAATCGATCTTTCTATTGGGCGGCCTGTTTAACACTGTTAAGTACGGAGGTTATAAATTGTGAATATATTTATGAAGAATGAGTAATGAAATAAAAATTATGAAAAATATTTTGAAAAGTTCAATATTAATTAATTAATTAAATTAAGTTTTGTGGGAGAATGGTCAACATAGTTGATCAGCCATCTTGGTGGAAAAAAATTGAAGAATTGTAAATTGTCATTGTATTAAACAAATTTACCCGTGTTATTCACCAATAATATTTGTAATGATTGTGATTAGATATATAAATGATTCGAATTACTGAGATATAAATCAAATTAATGTTCAGCCAAACTCATTTAGTGAATCTAGTTAATATTATTATGTTGACATAATTATATGGGCATTATGCCCAACACACACGTGATGATATGTCGTAAATATTTAATAAAATAGAGTTGTTAGATCGCCTAAATAATTTAGACGAATCAACACATTCATTTGAGTTTGGATAATGAGAGTAGGTTATTCAGAATCCGTGCAAATCATTTAAGCAATCTGACACAAGTTTTGGTCATAAAAATATTGTGTAACTTTTATGAATCTCAATCTTTCAACCTCAGGATGCAGTGGTAAGCGCATTTCCCACGACCTTAAAGGTCAATATTTGAGTTTATGCAGGATATTATTAGGGTAAGAATTGTTCAATATTGCACTTAAGTTAAAAAAAAAAAATCTTTCAACCACAATTAGAGAAAAATAATAAGTTAGCTTATGTATATTTGCATATAACATAAGTATCGTACTAACGTGGCAAGCGTGATAAATGATGACACGTTGACAACTTATTGGCGTCACATAATAATGTTTTCTTAAATTAAAATGGCAAAAATAAGAAATTCACGATAAGAAATACCATGAGTTCGAGTCTTTGTGGGTTCGCGTGATTTTATTTAAAATTGTACTTTAGTTTAAAAGAATAAATTTAAAAATGTGATTTGTACTTTTATTTTCTTTTGTCTCGAATTATTAATACAAAGCCCCCCAGAATTATATTGATCTGGTGATGTTATGGCATATTCATATTTATCATAAAAAAATTAAAAATTGGGTCAAATCTCAAGTCTCAAATATGAATATGTGATAACATCACCGGATCAATACAATTTTGGGGGCTTTGTATTCTATTCATTATTTCATTTTATTAGTAATTCGAGACAAAAAAAAATAAAAAAATGTACAAATCACATTTTTTTTTCTTTAACTAAAATATTAAATAAACTCATGTGTATATCCCATAAAGACTCAAAATCAATTTTGTCTCAATTTTCCTCGACTAATTCAAGACTAATCATATGGAGTAACTCCAATACGATAAAGATAATTACAAAAATTCAAGTGCTTATAATAGCAAAATAAAAATAATTATAAATTGTATTTTAATCAGAATGTTTTAAATTTGTCAACTTTTGAGAAAATATGAATGTGAGTAAAGGAAAAGTAAAAGAGAAAAGTGTGTGTTTAATCCAACGTCACAATATGTGGTAAATAAAAGTGGTCCATTAGAGATAATAATGAAAATAAAAATGGTCCAACAAAAACAAACATGCAAGACATTCCACAATATGAAATTTTATTTTAAAATTAAATTAAATTTTCTCATCAATAATTGTCTTTATTTTTTTTTTTGTCGTTTGTTGGTTTGGAAGCACTTTGTTTGCAGGCCATGCCAAATTGCCACTCGATTGGTGGCTTCTTTTAAATTAATTATTTATCAAAACGTGCTTTTAATTTTTAATTATCATCTATTGTAGTTTGAAGGAAAAGTAATTAATTCATTAGGAAAATATTCACAATCTTTCCACTTGTGGCACACCTAGAATAAATTAAAGTTATGAAAGTGTATCACAATGTAAAATATAATAAACTTTTGTATCGGTTTACAAAATTAATTTTTATTTTTTGGAAAAAGAAGAACTGTATTTTCTTTCACTTTTTAAGTTGTGTAATTTATATATTTAGGTAGCTCAATAAAAAAACATTTCGGATATGGTGCATATTGAAATGTTACAATATTATTACTCTTGTAAGATCATCATTAATCTTCAAAATTTCATTTCTTTACGAGCAAAATTTCATAATTTATTCAAATAAATGATCAATTTAATTGATAACCAAATGATTAAAAGACTGGCGGCCTCGATTTTTAACATTGATTGCAATATTTATGAGGCATTAAATGATAAATATATCTAAAAGATTCCATCGACAAGATAAACGGATTAATTCTTCAGAGGTTTTGGGCCCAAAAATTGAAGAATAAGCCCAATATAGTTATCAGGTACTGATTTGGGCTTCATTTTGGGCCCAAATTTGTTTTGTTGAAAAGAATCAGACATCAGAAAGGAAATGGGCTTAATTAGTGGGCTTGGATCAAATGGGCTTACATTAATTTGGAAATTCAAGATTATTAATATGCGAAGTATAATATAGTAATTTTTTTGACCGAAAGTATAATATGGTATTGTTTCAAGTGTGGGACCACGTTCTTTTTATTTTTAATTTTTTTACAGAAAATAAATTATTGTAAGTAGAAAATGATCTTATAAATTAAAAATATATTATTATAAAATTTAAAATAAACTGTAAATAACATAAATTGGAAATAATTTAGAAAATTTAAATGGGTTTTATCCAAAAAAAACGTCTTACGATTGTCTTTGCATTAGTATTTTTGTCATTTGGTGATTTTATCGTGAACTCTCAAACTCATATGGTTCAACAAATTGAGCGGCCTTATAAGATCGTTCCAAGGCAAATGCTCGGTACATGCTTTATTGATCAAAATGAAATTTTACATAAATGCATATTCAGGAGAGAATAACCGTAATTTGGAATCAAGATAAATAGAAAAAAAATTTATGTACAAGACATCTTTCGAAAATCGCAGCATATCTCTCTGCCTCCGTCCAATTTTTCATAGTATCTTTTGTCATTCGAGATTGCTGCACGAATCACCTTTCACAAAAATTTGAAAAGTAGATTTCGACCCTCAATTACCGGCTAACTTGAATCCTTCGATTGGGCCTCGAGCTCCCATTTAGCCTTTTCATGAGCTGAATTATTCTGAATCCAACAATATACAAAATACACACAAAAAAAAAGGACTCGTTATGAAAGAAATCTACACTGCTATACGTACATGTACGTACACACGTAAATTTAATTTATTTTATATTCCATAAATTATGTCGATAGATTTGAGGTTTATGCAATCCCACGACCAAGAACAGTTGCAGAGATGACGCGTGGAAGCAAATTTCATAGGCTGAGATAAAATTCGCAGAAAATTTAGTAAAACCCTAAAAAATCCATGATACTGACCTCTTATCTAACCCCCCAAAATTCAATCTTTTTCCAATTAAATTCGGAGCCAATGAGCTCAAGTTTCGTTGAATGATTGCTCATCGCACGCAACTACCCATTTTAGTCCCGCCGGAATTCCAGAAAAAGATTCTTTTGGAGCTCAGTGGTGATGGGCGACTGAAAAACTTGTGATTGGGGTAATATCTGATTTTCTTTTCTTTTTTCCCTGTTTGGGGGGTTGATCTTTTTTCTTTTCTTTTTTTTTTGAGCTGTTGGCGTCGTTTGGGTGTTGTGATTATGGCTCTGGTTCGCTGTTTCTTGAAACGAGGAAGGATTGATTTCTTGATTTTCTTGAAAAAAATGGGTTTGGTTCTTGTAGAATTTGTTTGACTGGAGTCAAGTGATGGCGGCTCAATGTGTGTTTCTTGTAATTGATTGAGCTAAGTGAACACTGCAATTTTAAGAAATTTGGGACTCGAATAATGGATTGTTTGCCGGTGTTTTTCTTTTCAATGTTGATGGAGGGAAAGTGTCATTTCGTGATCATGATTTAGAGATAAGTTTAATCAGAATATGAAGCCACAGAGTTAGAGGAAGGTGGAAATATGAAGAAAACAATGTATATAGGTGCAATGTTTGAAGGAAAAACAATGTATAAGTGATCTTATACCAAGATTATCGGGCATTTCCAAATTGTCCTTTATTTTAATCCGAGAGGCGTTTAGCGATGGTGGTTTCACTTTCTTGACATTTTAGTTTACAGTCTCGATAGCTATCTGGTTAAGGTTATGATATGCTTGATTTTATAGATCAAGCAACCGGCATTGGAAATATGGGATACGCTTTCAGCAAATTGGAGATGGACTCCGGACTTCTTGATGGTTCGAGTTCCACTCAAGAGCTCGGCAGTAGTTCTTCTCAGCTTAGCAAACAGCTGCATTCCTTGGACCATGATATTGCTCAGCTTACAAGGCTTCGATCGGGACCAAACGAAAATTTGAGTCGAGTTTTTCCAGGGAAGCACGAGTTTTCCGTTTCCACTGTGAAGATGTTGTCTGGTCGAGAAGCAAATCTTTCCAAAAGGGGGAGGTTCTCATCAGGAGACCGTCGTCATATTTTGAGTAAATATTTGCCAATTAATGGTCCGTGGGTTGTGGATCAGATGTCGACTAGGGCTTATGTGTCACAGTTTTCAGCTGATGGCTCACTTTTTGTTGCTGCATTTCAGGTGCTAATGCTTCCTCTGAGAAATATCTTGTAACATTACATCAAAAGGAGAGTCCTAGAATAGAAGTTCACATTAATCACACAACGTTTTTATAGTGAGCGGTGAGGAAGATTTAAGAACATATGACGTTCGTTGAACCTACAACCGGAATCACTGGCTAATGTTTGTATTTTTTCTTGATCCTGACCCTCACATTCATGAGCTTCTTTTTATGATGCAGGGAAGCCAAATTAGAGTTTATGACGTCGAAAATGAATGGAGAGTTCAAAAGAACATCCTTGCAAGAAGCTATAGATGGACAATCACTGATACATCCTTATCGCCTAATCAAAGACACCTTGTAAGTTTTACTTTTTCATTGGCTAAAAAACCATGTAAACCTTGTTAGATATATGCTCTCAATTATGTATCGAACTATTCCTGCATTCTTCCTTTGAGGGGGAGGGGGGAATATATGATATGGGCTTTATTTTTATGAATTAAAATGCATTACACCGGAAGATTTTTTTTTTACTGAACCCAGAATCAGCAGTTACTACTGGCCAGAAGTTACTTCTGTCCCATCGAACCTTTCATCCACCTCTAAATATAAAAAATCTTATAGGGTGTTGTCTTCTTTGAGTGGGCGGTAAGCCTCAGATGCCAAAATTTGTTACAGGTATATTAGATAAAAGGAGTCGATAAATGGGAGAAACTTCACCATTTATGAAACTTTTGTTGATAGTTTATTCATTTGGATTAACCTGGCCAACTTTACTGTGAGATTTCTTCATGGAAATTTCCTGTATTTTTGGGGTTCCACGTTGACTTGTTAAATCTCCAAAAAGAAATTATTGCATCTTGCGTGAGACATTGATGAAGAAACAGCAGTGAACAATTTTTGCATGTGTAAGGTTATGAATGTGACTGGTTATGGTTTGCTTCGATACTGTTGATCGTCTATTCTGCTATTGTAATCTTAATGCTTCTTTTTCTGGGATTGCATTTATTTTGCAGGTATATGCTAGCATGTCGCCTATAATCCATGTTGTTGATGTTGGATCTTCCACCAGAGAATCCCATGCAAACGTCACTGTATGAAGTTCAAGTATTGTTATAATTTGGTATCTGAAATCACTGTGTAAAATTTCATATTATATTTACACTCTGTTTATCGCCTGCACCATTCATATTAACCAGACAGTCATCTCATAACCACATCTGTTTTTTCTTTTGTTTTTTTTTTTTGAATAAACTCACCCGAAGGAATTAATAGAGTGGATTTTGGCTTCTGTGTATGTTTCTTTCATTTTGAATCATCAATTAAGCATTGCTGCATACGGCCTTCTACTCTGTAGGAACTTCATGAAGGTTTGGACTTATCTTCTCCTGATGAAGGGGGGTATTCCTTTGGGATATTCTCTCTTAAATTCTCAACCGATGGGCGAGAAATTGTTGCTGGAAGCAGCGATGAGGATATATATGTTTATGACCTTGAAGCAAAGAAAGTCTCTCTTCGAATCTCAGCTCATGCGGTAGTGTTATCTACTTAAATTTTAATTGACCTTCTATATTTCACCCAAGTATTTGGTGATAATTTCCCATAACACAAATGTGCTACCAATTATGTAATCAACATCGTTCAGAACTGCATGCTTTTTTAATCAACCTAGAAATTGCTGGAGGTTATTTTAGTGGAGTTATAAATTTCACCAGTTAGTTTCCTATTTTATTCTAGCTGTGGAAATCCGTTCTGAGTTCCGATACTGGACTTTCAGATAGTACAGTCTCTCATATTTTTTTAACGAAGACATCGAGTTCTTTTAAACCTCTGCAGACAAACAGAATAGAGGCCATCCTTAAATTTTTCACTCTTTTAGTTTCTTGATCATGCAATTATGAGAATTTTTGAACAAAATGCGTATTTTATATCATGAATTATTGGCATATCCTCATTAATTTTAAGGGTGCTGCTTTCGGTCCGGGGGAATGATCTAAAGATCGATAAATTCTCACATTTCATATCTTCTTTTCCTGCAGTCTGATGTGAACACTGTATGCTTTGCTGATGAAAGTGGCCATCTTATATATTCAGGAAGTGACGACAATTTCTGTAAGGTAGTCACCGTACGACGTTATTTCACCTTATCATGGACACTTTTGGTTGCGTTCGGTTTGCAACTACTCGATTTAAGTGAAAAAAATGGCCACTTTCTGATTCCTGCAATTGAAATCACAATGCCGTTGCGTGTAGGTTTGGGATAGGAGGTGCTTTAGAGCTAGAGGCAGGCCGGCAGGGGTCCTGATGGGGCATCTGGAAGGCATTACATTCATCGATAGCCGTGGAGATGGTCGTTATCTTATATCCAACGGGAAAGATCAAGCCATCAAATTGTGGGATATACGCAAAATTTCATCGAATGCTACCTGGTGCGATTTGTACTTCTCAGCTACTGCTTATACTACTCACTGTAGTGACCGCACTCAACACAACTATTTAATAAAATATTCATTTCTCTTTCATTCAAATAAACAACCTATGGCCTAATATAATTTACATATACTATAATGCCCACACCCAATCCAACCTTCCAAATTAAATACTAATTTCTATCTCCTACAATAAAATTTATAAAAATAAAAAATATCATAAGTTCTTAATTGTAGTAAATAATTCATTATGCACTATAAATTCATACTTGACAAATTCGAACTTGCAAAAACTAATACAACATAGAACTATATATCTCACATGTTCAATAAGAAAGAAGATTGTGTGTCATGTGTGAAACTATAACCATATTATGTTCTATTTAAATTGATTTTCTTATGAATTTTGATATAAATATTTTTTAATCATTATTTAATGTACACACTAGTGTAACTATATTTAAAAAAATAAGTGGCACCCAACAAGAGGGTGCCAAATGTGCAAAGGTGAGTAATCTTGTATGTTATGAGTTCTTCTGCATTTCCTTGCCGATGTATTTGCAATAATCCATTTTGTTGATGTCGAAAAATTGGGTGGTCGAGTTTTCTACTGACTGATTTTGTTTCAGCTATCAAGGAATCAGGAAGTATGAATGGGACTACAGGTGGATGGACTACCCTCCTCAAGCAAGAGAGTTAAAGCACCCGTATGATCAGTCGATAGCTACATATACAGGTCATTCAGTCTTACGCACTCTAATCCGTTGCTACTTCTCGCCAGAATATAGGTAAGTGTTTACAATCCCACACGAGCTTGTATTTTTCTCGATCGTGAATACAAATGCGAATTAAGACTAACGTGCTCCTGTTATTTGGCACAGCACCGGGCAGAAGTACATTTACACTGGATCTCACGATTCTTGTATCTATATATATGATTTGGTACGTCCCACATTCCTGTTACCTCTTTAATTTTGCTTGACGATTAGGTGACAGAAGCATGTTAATGGTGTCGATTCTGTTGTGCTATTCATCTAAAGCTAGGGATGAGTTAACCAAACTGCCACCGAAAATCAAACCAAGGGTTTTCGGCGGTTTTGGTGAGGTTCGGCTCGGTACAAGGATTACCAACCCAAAAGCATGAATTTATTTCAACTTTTCTGTTTCTTAATTTTTAACTTTATACATCATCCTAAAATTTGTATTTTTTTAATAAATTAGAATACAATGTTATTAAATCCCACCACATATGTCCTCATTAAAGCTCGAACCTGTGACCTATTGGACACAGACAAGGCGCTTTAACCACTTGCCTCCCGAGTTGGGGACTCTGTTTTTAATATTTCCTAGCGGTTGTGGATTGTGTTTATGGATTTAAATTTTGAATTATGTTTAATGTGTAGTGAAATATTAAAAATTATGTTTTAAATTTGGAAATTTGTAAAAAGGAAAAAGAAAAAGGGGGTCCTGTTGAAACCAAAGCTTCAGTTTCGGGCCCTATTAAAAAAAATTATGGTTGATAGTTTAGGAAGGAACTAAACCGAACCGACCATATGCACACCCTATCCCATATACTTGTTACCGCAAAAATATACGCTTCCTCGTGTTTCTGGTTCATGGTTATCTCGATATTGAAATTTCAGGTGACCGGTGCTCAAGTGGCGAAGCTGAAGCACCACAAATCGACCGTTCGAGACTGTAGCTGGCACCCGACCTATCCGATGCTGGTTAGCTCTTCGTGGGACGGGGACGTCGTGAAATGGGAGTCACCTGGTAGAGGAGGAGAGGCACCACCACCACCAAACAAGAAGAGATTGAGGAGGAGACATTTCTATTAATTTCTCAAACAACACATCCTCTGTAAATGTAAGTTCATAAATCCTATAATACTGTAGCAGAAATATATCATATGCATAATATAAAAAAAAGGGTGCTCTTCATTACTGATTCTTTGTGCATAAAATGTATGAATATTGTATGCAAGGTGCAGTTAAACACATCATTATTGGCTCAGCATCATTCTTGTTATATGGACGACCTTTTAGCGTAGTTTTTTATCGATACATGTCGTGTGTATATAGAAAAATTGCGATGGATGAATTTATATGACAGAGGAATTATGGGCATGTGGGAAAATCTTGATTTGATGTTGTAATAAACCATTAATCCGGACCTTATCAAATTTTGTCATTCAAAAACTGAAAATATAAAGAAAATTCAGATTATTAGGGACTAAGTATTTCGAAACGAAGAAGCCACTTTAAAAACTTTCTGCCTCCATAACCCATTGAAGTAGGGAAATTCTATGCCGGTGTGGTGGGCATTGCCTGCTTTACTCACATACACATGTGGGTTCCGCATAAGATCCGTGTGGGCCCCGCGATCTCGTATGAGTGTGGTGGGTAGTATGATCTTCTCTATTGAAGTATATGTGAAACATGGCTTTAAA
>AYJT01109385.1:0-11718 GCA_001278415.1 Ocimum tenuiflorum
CGTTATCTAATTCTGAAGAGAGTGATTGTTGGTCGTGTAATCAGAGTCGGGTGGACCCCGATTTTGAGAATCACGATCAATGTAACGTGTTCGTGGACGAGGAGGCTATGTTTAATATGCCGGCTTTGCTGGATGGCATGGCGGAAGGAATGCTTTTAACTCCATTGGGTATGAAGAAAGGGTTTACTTGGAGCCAATATGAGGTGGATGATGAAGGCATAGAGTTAAATTTGTGGATGAATTAATCAATTAGTTGAGAAATGGAGTTGAAATTAATCTTGCAAGCATGCTAGTAGTGATTAAATATTGGTGAAATTGTTTAACGTATATTCTTTGCATGCATACATGGTCCATCGATCATGGATCTTTTGTTGCAAAAAATATTATCGTTGATTTCGATTCATTTATTTGTCCAGAGAAGAGACTGTGCATGTGCCGAAGACAAACACTTGTATTAGACGATCTTAAATGTTTATTTTTAATTTATAAGATTTAATTTCAAGTTTAAAAAAAATAAAGCCATCTAATCTCACGGAACAACTCATTTGTTAATAATAGAGGAGTAATTTGTGCCAACTCTACACATTTCACTTGCATACTTAGCACCATACGGTGTGATGTGGGTGATTTTATCATGAATTTAAGATCCAAAAGATTCAATGAATTGTTCATAAAAGAAATTTGTTCATCTATGATGAATCATCCCAAGCAGTCGTGTTGTAGAATTTTTATTGATGAATCTTGAGTAATCTAAATATTATGATTCTAGATTTATTTATAGAAGCATATAAAAAATGTCCTATAAATAAGAAAAGTCCCTCAAGTTATGCAATCGAGATATGCAGTATCTCCCTTATTTTTTATCTTTTCTCATATTCTCAGCGTATTTATCTTAACAAATTTGTCTTCTTTCATGTCCCTCAAAATCTTTGTCGAAATTATCTATCCGAACATGCATCGATCTAAGGACCATTTTGGACCTCGATTCTAGGCTAATTTAGGTCTTGGCTCAAGTTCCTCGAACCTTCTTGTCTTTTTTGACTAGGCTTTGTTCGACTTAAGCTCCCAATAGGCCGAATTATGTTCAGCTCCAACATTGTATATGACTAAAACAGAGATCTCATATTCATATATGATTTGTTGTACGCATGTTATCGTGATTTTTCAGTCATCTTTATTGTTCCTTTTTTACGAGAGATAATATCTTTGAGAAATAATAAAAGTGTAATGAAAAGAGAACTTGCCAATAGAACCATAAAATAAAAATATAATAGACTTTCAATTCGAAGGTGTTTGTGCAACAACCGTCCCAACTGGTCCAATTATTGCATAATTAATTAATTGTATTTCATCTTTTATTTTATTAGTAATGAAAAACAAGTGTAATATTATAATATTATCTTATATGCATGAGGTAGTTACGAATGACAAGGAAATAAAGATAAAATTAAATAATATCGACAAGAATTCGTATGGTCCCACAGTGTGGACATTCCGCAAACGGAAATTTTGAAAAAAAAAAAATGAAAAAAGTTTGCAACAAAATAATGCAAAGGGTCCAATCGTGTTGGTGTACCGCCCACTTTACCCATCTGAATGCTCCATGCAGTAATAGAAATAACCCCACGAATTATAGCAACACCATTAATTAAATACACACATATTATTACTGTATTTTAGTTTAAAAGAATAAAAATATAGTAAAATAATATATATTTTTTAGTTATGTTTAAAAGCTGAGAAAATTGTAGAAAGTTGACGTGTGCATTTGACCGTAAATTAATCCGACCACAATACAAATGCTAATGAACATAACTAACTCAATAGAAATTTATTCTCCCGAAGCTCGTTAATTAAATGAGTTTGAGCTTAAAAATTAAGATGTATTTAATTTGTGAGAAAATTTGATAAGTAATAATTTAAAATTATTATATTTGTAAAGCTTATAGTTTAATATTTAACATAATAATAAGTCTGATAATTCTTATAATAAATTTGTTAGTTACGACACTAAATTTAATATTTATATGAATAAACGGTTGGGTTTTGGAAATAATTAATAAACATTTAGATTTAAATCTAAATATATAAAGTAATTTAGGCTCGATTAAATTATGAACATTGAAATATTCGATAATGAAATTTGAAATTTGATTCGATTATAAATGAGTCAAACTTGAACGAGACAGTTCTTGATTTGACTCAGTTCGATTACATTCTAACCTGTTAAATTACTCTGCATTCTTTTAGGAAGTTATAGATTATTATGATTAAACATCAAAATTTTCGTGGAGACTTCAAAAAAAAATCTCAACTTTTAAAATATTATATATCACATCTAAATTGGTTGATAGCAGAACTTTTCGTCTGTTTCTACTGCCCTAAAGCGACATGTAACACGTCGTTCTATTAAAAGAAAATAAAATTATATCAAAAGAAAATGCATATCCAAAATCTGGAGAAGTTTAACAGAAAAGAATATGATATGGTCGGTGAATGTTGGAGGATAGATGATAATATTATTTTAAATATTTGTAAAAGCACAACAAAAACACATGTTTACTTTTTGTTTTCTTTTTTAAATATTTTATATAATTCGAGAAGATGTATCAATCATAATTAAAGCAAGCATTGATTACTTCACATTTTCTCAATAAAGTGAATCATTGATTATTTTACTTGATTCGGATTTGGGAGAGGCCGAGCACTTTGCTTGCTGCATCTGCAGTGGGTCTCCTTTTAGTTGGTAGTTACATATGGTATTCCTATGTGCAAAAACTCGTATTAAACCGCCTAAACGATTTAGGTGGATCTAAATAGTTTATTTTTACCAATTCAAACTCATACTTGTTCTGAATCCTAAACCCAAATTCATATTCACCCTAATTTTAAATCTAAACCCGCCTAAATGATTTAGGTGGTGTAACCGGAGATCTCATCTAATATTTGTAAATTCGACTAGTTCAAATTTAGTGATGAATGATTCTACTAAATCCTAGTCAGGTTTATTGCATTCCAATTATAATTTATCAATCTCAATCAGGATTCAAAGCATCACAATTAGAATTTACTAGTCCATATATGATTTATAACAGCTCAAGGAGACCTTATTACGTAAAGGTAAATATATTAGATAAATGTTACAATAATATCTTTAGAATTAAATTTAATTAAAAAAATACTTGTATAAGCTTGAAATTAGTGCTGTTAATTTTTAATTTAAAATGATCTATCAATACTTTAAATGAAAGTGCATTAAGAAAACTTGAATTTGATATATTGTATAACTAAAACGAGAATTGTGCTCGTGATAAATTTGAACTAATTTTAATGATATTTTGTGATGATATCAAGTACCCTTTTACGATGTGATAAATAGTAAAGACTCATTCAATAGTAACTCCCACGAGAGCTTTCCTTGAAAAATAGGGATTATTATTTATTTATTTATTTTTGCCACAGACCCAAAATGTTAGAGAGCGTAGCAAAGCAAGATATGTGCAAAGTCGCATTTCCAGTTCTCATTTACGTTTCTTTCGTTATCACTGATTTATTTGGCTGTGTTGTAATTTATCGTTTCATTCACATTTCCCTTTCCCTGGTCGTCACTCTTTCTCATCATAAACCTAAACAACGATGCTAGAGTGAAATGAGGGAGGACTTTGGCGTTAAGTTCATATTTATCATTTAGATCTCAACTCGGTGGAAGCTCGTTAATTGACTCAGTGAAGCTTGAGCTCCACATTATTCGACTCATGGAGCAAGTTTAGTTAACTAAAGTTAGTATGAAATATCAAAACATTAACACATAATTTATATTTTTATACTTTAATTAGTGATATGTATAGTAATTCTTTTATATTAAAAGAATGAATATGAGTAAATTTGATGTTTTTTGTGGTTGACACTTGAAACTACTTTTCTTAAAGAAAATAATAAAATCTAAATTTATAAAGTTCGTCGATGCTCGATACGAACATCAAAATATTCGACAATGAAACTCAATGCCTCGAAATTAAACAAGTCAAATTTGAGCAAAACAATACTTATTCCATCACACCCCTATTCGGAAATCAAAACAAACAGCTAAAAAAACCAGAATTGTCAATTTGGGTTATGTAATATCTGGCATTCATGATATACACGAAACATAACAAACATGGGCATGAAAAGGGTGGAGAACAATTTGATTTGATATGATTTGAATTAGAAGGATTATAACCAGCTATAAATTTCGAGGTAATTTTAATGATTGAAGCACTAAATCGATAACATTAATTCAAAAAAAAGAGGCGGCAAACAGTGATAACTCAAGAGGCTAATAAAAACTTGAAAAGAAACATCCTCAAACTCCATAATCCAAAACTATTAACTGCACGAGCGTGTATTTGAGGGGATCAGCAGTTACATCAAAATCTAATCAGTCTGCGCAAAATCTGGAAAGATGCCCGACTTCCGCAGCCGCAAAACTCGTTTCCGGTGGCAGCGCCCTTGTTTGTGTTGCTCCCATTCATGATCACCTCTAAGCTCCTTATTTCCACATGCCTATCAACAAACTCTAATTATGATACTTGTGTAGCAGAGACACATATGTAAAGAAGAAGTTCCTGACCTCACAAACGTAACGAGTCCAGAGGTCCCTCTGAGTCAGTTTGGTCTCTTGGCTGCCTGCTTCGGCATTGGCAGTTCTATCGAGAAAAGATTCGATGACCTTCACCGATGGTTCCACCACATTCAAAGCCCATATATTGTCGGAAGCACCTGTTGAAACGGGTCATCTCAGCGTAACCTAAAGCAAGTATAAACTCGCATCTGTTATGGGGATTGGTACCTTGCAAGCAACTTGTGACATCGACAAAATGTATGTTCCATCCGAACAGCATTTGAAGTCGACTAAGCCTTCTCCTCTGTTTAGGAAAAAGTGAACTGTCAATTAAATTCAAACTGAAATAAACCGAGACAAACTAATTCAAGTGCCCCAAAATCGGTTTGAGAAAGATTTTGAAAGTATTAATTTGTCTAAGGTAATAGCTTAAATAAAACACACTTAAATTTTAAGTTAGAAGCCTTGCAAAATAAACATTGACATTATACACGCACAAACCCATAAAAGTATCTATTCGATTATCAAACTTAAGTCCTCTCGATATGCAATTATTTTGTCGTTGATTTTAAAAGATCTTTAAATCCTTTTCAAGTGAAGTCAGTCGGAAACTGTTGCAACTGAGCAGTAACACCTTGTTGGTTGTGTAGCATCAAACAAAGCACTATTATACATGACTACCACAACTTGCCTATCAATTTTATAATGACAATTTTTATATTAAAACAACGACAAACACCATGAAATAGAACATATCATACTAGAGTTTACTTACTTGACGACGAACAAGTCTTCTGGTGTTTAATTTAATTTTTTCAACAGCTTCTCTAAACTTGAGTATCTGTTGGTCTTCACCTGAGGAATTCATGATCTGGTGCACGTTTTCTTTGAACAGTTCTCGACATGCAGAAGCCTGTTGAAATTCTGATTTCCAATATCTTAGGAAATCCTCAAATTCCCGAACACCAATTGCTTGCCTTAATCCGCGTGTGTAATCTGCATCTGACTTGTAAATATCATAAACTTCTTCAAGTAGTCCGGTGGACACCATGATGTCAACTCTTTGGTTCACATATTGATCCAATGCTGGGAGAGATGCATCAACACATATAAAACAGCAATCAAATCTTAAATTATCAGCTCGACCCCAGTTCTGCCCTGCCATATTCCAAATAAGAAATTAGAAAAATAATATTAAAATGATTCAATGAATGCTATCACTTTCAACCGCCATATAAGTTTGCTGTTTCTTAACAGCACATAATGAAAGTTAAATTTTACAGAAGCCTATCAGGACAACAATACGTAGTATGTATTCATCCACATGTATACAGAAGTCATTTGTATAGTTACAATACTTGTACGAGGACACTACTATGCACTCAATTTTGAGTAGATATTGTAAACATGTCGTGATTTAGAGGTGTGCTTAGGAATTTATTGTGAGCTAAAGAAACCAAAGAGTAGAAAGTACCTGCATGGTATCCCCCTGGAAAAGCTTACTTGGAAGAACACCAAAGTGTGAATACAAAGTAAGATATTGCTTGATCTGCAACAAGTGTACTCATGTGATTAAATAATCTTATGTTGCCAATCATTATGGAGCAGGCTTATTTAACAAAAATGGAGTACATGTGTTAGTCACTAGTCACATTTTCATTCTTCAAGAGTTACATTTCCAAAACCAGAGAAAAGCCACCAATAGGCCTTAACGCCATACTTATATATATTTAATAACAAGAAAGTATAATATTCTACTATCTCACCAACCATTTATATGTTAGCACATTTTCCCTTACCAACAATAAAATAGTATTACTATCTTCGTTAACTGTTGATAATATATCATTAATTTATTTCCACTAACTATATATGCATGTGCACACACCTTCCTTTGGTCATTTGGATGTATTCTGTTTGCTGCAACTGGATCAAGGTCTTGGAGACGACTATAAGTATAACTGCAATCTTCATCTAGAGGTCCATGTTCAATATTCGGTCTCTCATTATCTCCTATAAGGAACGATAAATTATTATTCTTGCAGTTGATTGCTTACTGTACCAGTCCTCCCCACAGATCACCATAATAATAATAAAAAATGCTAATGCTTCAACACATGTAAACAGGAACACAGTTACAATGTGTCCATCTTACCATGAGCATCCATTAAGCAGTTTGTTTCAAGATCTTCTGCAAGATCATCCAATAGGAATCGGCTTACAAGAGCCTGAATTAGAAGAAAAGCAAAGATATTTATCAGCTCAGGAATAAATATCTCCTACAAATATATTGGTTACGACATTACGACTCCAGAATATTCAAATAGCAAAGCTGGCTGCTCATATAAATGAAAATTTTGTAACAAAATGCCTAAAGTAATAGTTTCAAAATTATCAGACACCACAACAGGAAAGAAAATAGCAGGCTTGCAGCTAACCTGTATGTAATAATTTGTTCCGCCTACAATAACAGGTAAGCGCTTGCGAGACCATATTTCATCAATAAGCTGAAAATCAAATCAGATACAAGATAATTAGATGATAAAAATGCATGATTGTCAGGAAATTATCAGGTACTAGAAATCATATACTGATAATATCGTTCTTGCTGCCGCATAATTCTGTAGGGGATATTAAAATTCTTCATCCTAACTCTTGTGTTTTTTTTATACTGTCACCTAAACTTCATTATTTATCCGGTTCTTTACTAATTTCGATTGTCAATGGCTTGTTTTGTGCCTAAAAGGGGTCTATCCTATTATTATTCTTTGAGCTCTCAAATGAATGTTGATCTCACCGGAATTGCAGAATCACGAAAATCTTTAGCCGTGAATTCGACGTTTGGGCTAATTGTCCCCAGCAAGTGATGAGGAACTCCTGTTAACACACAACACAAGCAGGATCAGCAATAACCACAATTCCATCATTCAATGCCACAAAAAGCAAAACATAAGCACTTATACGATCATGCTTGAATGAAACGGCGCAAGAAACCTTTTTGCTCGTCTGCAGGAACTTTATTAGTGAGAACATCCAACCCCTGATAAACCTACGGTAAAATCGTAATCAGCAGTGAACTCAACTCTTCGATCAATTATTTTCACTTTCGAAAAAGGTAATCAAGGTGAAACCTGCATGGAATCGGCGTTGATAATTTCGACGGGAAAGTGGGAAGCAAGGTCTATCGCCAATTTGGATTTGCCTGCTCCTGTGGCGCCCATAATCACCACAATTTTGGGCGGGTTCTTGTCCGGTTTATGGTCGGATAATTGGTCTTGAGAGATGCTTTCAGCATCCATTGCCGCCGCCTCTCCCTCCGCCGCTAGGGTTGTTCGCCGGCGAGAACTTCCTAGAGGGAGGATTGATAAATGGGCCGAACTAATCAAGTTTGGGCCTTATAATAGTCAAAATATTGATATTTGTTAGCCTAGCTAAAGATTCATCCTTTTTTTTCCTTTTCTGGTAGTATTAAATAAAAAAAGGTGCACGAGAAATCCATGAATTTTATTATTCAGTTATGTGGCTCTGACTTGTGACAGTCGTCTGACTCATCTCTGCTCGAATTGGGCAAGAAGCATATTCCCTACCATCTTGGAGAAATGCGAATTCCGCATGTATTGTCTGTCGCCGGCTCCGATTCCGGCGCCGGCGCCGGCATCCAAGCGGACTTGAAGACTTGCTCCGCCCGTGGTGTTTACTGCTCCACTGTTATCACCGCCGTCACGGCTCAGAACACTCTCGGAGTGCAGGTGCCCTCTTACTTCACATCAATTCATATATTTTGGTTCCGTTATATATTTCCAAGTTCTCTCCATTTATTTGCTTTGCTGAACTTGATCGAATTAGTTTAATGCATGACTAAATTGTCAATTTCAGAAGGAATGTGTTTTTTTCTAGTAATTCTGGCTTTGGATGCGGCAGGGAGTGGATGTTGCGGGTGAGGATGTTGTTAGAGATCAGCTGAAATCCGTGCTCTCCGATATGCTTCCCGATGTTGTAAGTTTTTCAAACTGCTATTGATGTATTTCCATGGAATAATAATTGTCAAACCCTCAATTGCATGATAAACTAATCGAAAATTTTCATGACAAACTATCCAAACTTTCAATTACATGACAACCTATGTGGATTTTCTCGGTTTGTTCAATTTTAGGTTTTAGTCAACTTTCCATTGCCGGAGAGAACAATCTAGCATATAATTGAAAAAAATCCACATCATATAACTTCAAATTTGGATATTTTTCCATAAACTTGAAAATTTTCAATTAGTTTATCGCCCAATTGGGGGTTTGGCCCGAACTATAATTTTGTTGAGGGTTAGTGATTATGTTATTGGTGGAAATGGAAGGTAAAAACAGGCATGCTTCCTTCACCTGGCATAGTCAAGGTTCTGTGCCAGAGCCTCAAGGAATTCCGAGTTAGAGGTATTTGTCAACCATAGTTGTAAGTTGCTGCTTCTACTTTATAAAGCTGATTCTTCATTGATGAATGTGGATTTTTCTTAAGGAAGCTTTGGTGGTTGATCCAGTCATGGTATCAACCAGTGGTGATGTCCTGTCTGGTCCTTCAGTTCTGGCTAGTTTTAGGTATGTTTACAGTAATGGATGCCCCTACAATTGATCCCAATATCTTCTATTGTATGCGCTCATTCTCATTTCTGCTGATTGAATATGGAAAAGATCAGGATCTCCAGCTTAGCTTATCCGACCAAAACTACTTGAACTGAAAGCTGAATGTTTTTTTTGTATGATTAACGAATTTACACAACTTGCCAAGGAGCAAGGAGCAACTATCAGCTGTGAAGTGATTGCCTGCTGCAGGCATAATAAATCTATAATATTACTATTTAAGTTTATGCGTACATGAGAAGCATAATAGAGAGTGAAACCATTAATTAATATATATGTTGCAGGATTCTTTGTGATGTGAGAGTCTTCTTTTTCATGTTCTGGAAACTTATCTAATCATCTATTTGAATTTTATTTTTCAGCAATTTCCCGCAATTTATGCTTTCATATGTAATGGGTGTTCATAAAAGTTTCATATGGGGATAACCTTTCTGAATAACGTATATTATACTCTGTCGTTATTTAGACTAATCATTTTCTTACACAGGGAGGAGCTTCTTCCTATGGCTGATATAGTAACTCCTAATATAAAAGAGGCATCTGCTTTACTTGGTGGAGTACCAATCGAAACAGTTGCTGACATGCGCTCTGCAGCAAAATTAATACATAATATTGGCCCTCGGTTAGCCTTTTGTTTCAATGCTTGATTTTATACTACAGAGAGATCAGAAATTCAGAATCCAGATTTGAGGCTCTATGCATAATAAGAAACATAATAAGAAACATTAACCTTTTGAAGTCGGATAATTTTTTGCCCAGGCCACACATCTGTGCATTTGAATGATGTTGGTTTTGTTTTTATTTTTTATTTTTGTCCTTAAATGTCTCTGTCTCAAAGTGTTGCTACAAATTCTTGCTATTAGATACAAGCCTCTATTGAAGATTTATGGAATCCTCGCAATAGAAGTCTACTAAAGTGAACGAACAAGTATATTAAGGTTTTATTTTTAAGTGCATCCTGGAGAATTTGTGATATATTTATAACAAAGTTTTCATTCTAATGTTGGAGTGTTTCGTGGCTTCTACAATGGCTTTTGATTATGACTGCATGTTTTGGTTAACAAAGGTTTATTTAATTTCTAATACGCCTTCAGAATACCAGTGTTCGAAGAAATAATATGTTATACATTACTTTTCTCTTTTCAGAAATGTTCTTGTTAAAGGAGGTGACCTTCCCGCATCCTCTGATGCAGTTGATGTTCTATTTGATGGTATGCCTGTTACTAAATGCATCTTGTATCAATTTATTGTATTGAAGATGTGAAATAATATGGTTTGACTTCCAGGTAAGGAGTTCTATGAGTTCCGCTCAACCCGGATAAAAACTCGAAATACCCATGGAACTGGCTGTACATTGGCATCATCTATAGCTGCTGAGTTGGCAAGAGGTTCTTCAATGCATTCTGCTATAGAGGTGATTAGATTGCCTCCTTATCTTTTACTGCAAAGCATCTGTTTATGGATAATCAAGTTCCACTTTGTTCTCATTTCCTTTCCTTTTAATTCACCTCGACATTAGGATCTATTTGGCTATGTTTATGTCTGAAAGCTCTAATGGGAGTATGCAAGAAAGATATGGCTTGTTCAATATATGACTCTTGTGCTTCCATATCTTTGTCTTAGTGTGAGCTAATGTGACTCTTGCTGGTTGACCTTGCTCCTATTTATTATATCACAAATAAATTGAAAATTAAGTAAGGGATACATTTTGTTTGATCTGAATATTGCAAAGGCTAGTTCAAATATGCATTTTGGGATTATACTTGACTAGCACTTGTCGCTACCTATTTTGTAAGTGCATACAATTTATTTTCTGGTATTGTTCTTTTCAGGCAGCCAAGCAATATGTCGAATCCGCCCTGGAATACAGTAAAGACATTCTCATTGGAAGTGGATGTCAAGGACCCTTTGACCATTCAATGAAGCTGAAGAATAACAACGTGTCTCGGCCATTTAATCCAAACAATCTTCTCCTGTATGCTGTCACAGACACGAAGATGAATAACAAGTGGGGTCGTTCTGTGACCGATGCTGTGAAAGCAGCCGTAGCAGGAGGTGCTACCATAATTCAACTGAGGTGGTTTAGAAATGCATTGCTACTTCTCTACTTTTTAGTTTGTATTTTCTTCATTCATTTCAAATTGGATCTTTGGGTTTTATTCACCTGTCAATTGTAGAGACAAAGATGCTGGCACGAGGGATTTTCTTGAATCAGCCAATGCATGTCTGCAAATCTGCCACAGCCACGGCGTTCCATTACTGATCAACGACAGAGTCGACGTTGCCCTCGCTTGTGACGCCGATGGAGTTCACATCGGCCAATCAGACATGCCTGCTCGTGTGGCCCGAGCTCTCCTCGGGCCCGGCAAAATAATCGGCATGACTTGCAAAACACCAGAGCAAGCTGAGGAAGCATGGATAGATGGGGCGGATTACATTGGCTGTGGCGGGGTCTACCCGACAAACACGAAAGAAAACAACGCCGTC
>AYJT01109416.1:0-10282 GCA_001278415.1 Ocimum tenuiflorum
AATTTTCAAGGAGTGTGCTAGCTAGCTATCCATTACGTATTTTAAATTACTTAACAAAATGATAATAAGTAAAAGTATATTCAATTTTCGATCTCGCTAAAACCTCTCGTAACTAAATTGAAATTGCTTCAAATCAAGGTACACTCTGTACTTTTTAAATATAAAATCTATTGCAAATTAAAATTATAATTTGTGTCTTGCCTATGTTTTTCACATTGTCAAATGAAAAAAAAAATGGCATATCATGTGGGATTTTTTTGTGTGGTGCGGTCGAGGGTTTTTTGCGATTCCGATTTTATGAAATTTGAGGGATTTGGGGGTTTCAATGGGAGGATTTGGGGGTTTTGGTTTGAAGCAAACGACCTCGTTTTCTTAAAAACAACGTTGTTCTGCTTTATCACCGATTTAAAACAAAAAAAATTAAAACAGGTTGATATAGATTTTTCTAATATTAAAAAGTCGGGATAGATTTACGGTTTCACATCAATCTTGAGACATTTTTCTTTATTTACCCAATACAACATGTCAAGAGTCATTTTGTTTATTTATTTTAAACCAAGATTCATTTTATTTTAATAGATGACTTAGCTTGGTTGATTTCCCTGAGTTTTTAACTAATGGTATATATTTCAATGTAATAGACAATAGGGGTAGTACTTTTGTGTGGATTTATTCAAGATAAAGCCTGAAACAAACCTTTGTCCTCGTCACAAATTTGATACAAAAATATATTTATTTTAATTGAAATTTTCTGTTATTCGAAAACATTTTTTTTTAAAAATATTAGGTGTAAACGTTGTTCTTGATAAATATAATACGGCAAAAGCTTTTTTAAATAATTTAGACGGATATCTCATGACCCAAATCCAAATAAACACAATATAATCGGATCAAATGAATAAATTAATTTGTTTAAATCATTTAGATGGTGTAATAGAATACCTACTATAATATAATATACATGCTACCAGTCTACCTACATTATTATTCACTAGGGGCGATAATTAATATCATACATCAACTGTGTCTCAATAAATTGTGGATTTTAGGCACTGCAAATATCTTCATAACCTTTTTTTTTTTTTAAAGTAATGCAAGTAATATTAATTAATACGTATATCTAGATTGACCTAAGAATTCACTTTCGATTATAAATTAATACGTAATACACAAATTATGAAGTTTATACTAGGATATTTTAGTCCAATAGCGTGGATTTTTAATCAAGTGTTTACCTTTTACCCTAACATACTTGATATGTAATTACAAGATGGCGCACATTCATACATTTATATGATGCATATCTAGGGGTGTAATCGAATCGAGTAGAGCCAAGTAGTGATGTACTCAAGTTTGACTCATTTAGTTTCGAGTCGAGCTTCGAGACATAGGAAATGAGAACAGAGTTGATAAATACTGATAACTCTCGGCTAGAGTATTAGAACGGAAAGCTTTATTATCGAGTACTTGGATGTTCACGAACTTAAACAAGCCTTAACGAATTTTCTAAATACAAATTTAAATTTAAAACAAAATTATTATTTTTTAAAAATAAATCAATTTAAGCACAAAAATATTAAATTTGCTCGAATTTATTCCTTACTTGTAAATAATAAAGTTAATTAAAAGACTTAACTATTTATACTTATAACTATCTAAAGAATAACAATATAAAATTTACAGAATCAATAATTTCATATTTCTTGCTATATTTGGCTAATGAACTTTCTTTAAACGAGCTCGAACGAGTTTTTATCGAGTCGAGATCAGAATAGCTCAGCTCATTTACACCTCTATGCATATCTATATAAGTAAGGTTAAAAAAAAAAATCACCCCTTCAAAATAAAAATAAAATAAAAAACTCATAAATCACTACGAAACACACCATTATTTTCTCAGAGTGAAGGCCTTATGAGTCAACTATTGCAAAATAATGTCTTTAATTGTCACAAATAATTGCAACAGTATAATGTTTGAGGTATGGAGAAAATTGTAAACTTGCCAAACTGATTAAACTCTTTTGACTACTTGATTGTTATTAAACTCTTTTGACTACTTATTCATTTAATTGTAATTATACAGTCGCTTAATCGATTATACGATTCAATTTTCATATGGAGGATTTTTATACGTTGGTATCAGCAACTGAGGCTTCTCTGAAAGGGCAAATGCTCACGCACTTTTAGTATATCTCATTTCATTATTTTTTGTCTCAAGTTTATTATTTATAAATAATATTATTAGATCAATACCTAGCAGTAGCACAAATTGCTAAAATTAATAACTTTACAAGGATAAAAATTAACAGATATTACACCAAACCCCTCTTGCTATTTTATATAGTCGAAGGAAGATTTTCATACAATTTATCGAAAATTAAATAAATCTTGAGAATAGCCTAAACTAGATATGTGACTATTCTATGAAATTTTTTAAAGGATTAATTGAATAATTAACGCGATGTTTGCCCACCTTTACAATTTTTAAAACTTATAAATTTAAATACAACCTCTCAATTTGTACAATTTGCATATAAACTTTAAAATTTTAAAACAATTTTTTCTTGTTTTTGCAGATTTAACAACTATTTGTTTTAGAAATTTTCACATAAAATAATCAATGCTATGTTATAATTGCAAAATATATATATATATATATATATTATGCTGAATATCACAAAAGTTTATTTGAAAATTGCAAATAAATTATTATTGTATTAAATTTACCAGAATATAAAAGACTGTATCAAAATATGCAACTTCTAAAGTTTACTCGAGTAAAAATTGTGTTAATTTTTAAAGGAATAAACTCTACATATGTATGCATTCTTCTCCAACTGCAGGCTCATCTCTAATCTACTTACAGTTAAAATGCTAGAATTTTACACCTTATGCTGCATAAGTTATGCAGATCTCTTCTCAAACCAGTGAAGATCAGTCGACGCCGACGCCGGACTCGTCGTTTTTCCGACAACACATTAACAAGTCACCTGAAAAAGTTCACTTCTTTTGCAAAATTACCATGCCAATGAAAGCTATGGCGCGGAAAGCTGCGCCGAAGATGATGAGCAGAGATAGCCGGAGAGCCCAGTGATGGACGTTGTATCCGTACTTGAGCAGCGCCCCACACCGCGTCAGCAGCCAGACGCCGTAATACCTGCCAACCGATCCAAGTGTTTATCGATAACCACAGTTTCTACTGTATCATACAAGTAAATGGATGGACAAACATGTGTGTCTTGGAGAAAAGAAGAAATTGTAACTTCAGATGGAAGGGTTGTCCACGAGTCGAGTTGAGGAGAGCAGGATCAAGACCTAGCTCGAACTCAACTCGAAATGTGTAAATAAGTAATAGATCTTTGGGTAAATATATAATTATGCCATGCTCGATAAGGCTTGTGAGGTTATCGAGTTAGTTGGATACTCCGAAGCTCGAGCTTGAGCTCGAGACCTACTTGAGCTCAACATACTCAAAGTGATTTCAAGTTTTTTCGAGCTGATCCTGAATAACTCACGAGTTAGCTTGCCGCAGGAAAAGCATGTTCAGTATGCAACCATTCATTCCTCAACCATCCAACAATCACCCACAAGAACCATTGACACCCTCAATTCTTGTTTATCACAAATGGTTCCGCATTTATGTATTCTCAGTTTATCATCGTAGAGATTATCGAGAGTATAAATCTGAAGCAAAGCATGCCCTAATTACATAAATTACGTCTAACATTAACAGCTAAACGATCTCTTTCGTGCGTAAAGTTGCTAGTAGCTTACCGGTCAGCATTTGCAATAACGAATGCTTCTAGAGCCCACTTCGGATAGCAGAAGTTTGCTATGTCCTTCACTAAGTTGCTCGCGTTCACTTGAGTCGAGATGAGGGTCAACACAACAGGGAGTAGAACCGCGCACTGCAATAAGTGAAGACATCAAATCTCCATCACAATCAGGTGAAACTCAGACTAATACAAGCTAGCACGAAAAGGGCGTTGTACCAGCTGGGAGGGACCGGGTTCGAGAAAGATGGCCAACGCATACGCGATGCCAGTCACACAATAGACGAGGCACAGCAAGACAGCGTAGTTAAACCCAAAGGATGACCGTGGATTGCTGAAGAAATAAAACATCGAGAGATAGACAACGGGTTTTATCAATGTATTGAACATGTCGACGGTGTCCTTGGACACAAAATGGGCTAGGCTGCTAATGCCGGAAGCACTCTCCCTCCAGTATTGTAACTTGTCCTGAGAAAACGACCTCAACGCCGCGACCTTGCAGAGGAGAGCTGAAATTACGAGGTTAGATATACAAACCAACCATGATTAACAAGTGTCAAGCAAAATTTTGGCACGAGAGAGAGAGGAGACTAAAGTAAGTTTCCTTGTACAAAAATTAAAGGGAAAATATTCAGTTGTATTTTAAACTATGCGACTCTTTTAAAAAATAATACAAACTATCTGAAATTTTAGATTAATGTACAAACTATAAAAAAATTGTTCAAATATAGGATGATTTCCAAGTTTTGGCATCGGAAAACCGAGTCAACACACCATATTTGAAAAAGTTCAAGATTAATTTCCTTTTATCACGCAATAGATTTAGAATGTAACATGTTGACTCAATTTTCCAGTGCTGGAAAAACGAAGTCATCCTATATGAATAGCTTCTGATAGTTTGTACATTATGAAATTTTGGATATCTTGCATTGTTTTTGAAAAAAGACACATTTGTTAGAATATAATTGAATATTTTCCCAAAATTGAACAACTAAAATTCTTCAAGTTCTTTAAATATTTTAGCAAAGTGAAAATGATTTATGAGAGATGAATTATCAGTATAGGTGCAAGAAACAGAGAGTTTGTGGACTTACAAACACCAATAATGGTATATGTGTAAGCACCAAAACCGAAGGTTTCATCGTCGGCTTTTGTGAGCGAGCCCAAGCAAGCACCGGCAATCAATAGGATCAGATAATCCACAGCTTGTGTTTTCGCTTCTCGTAGTCGCTGCTTACCAACCCTGGGATCATATCAGATAGAAGAAATAAGAGATCACATTTGTTGGAGACAAGCAGTTAACAAATAACTATTTAAGCATGACAATTTAAGTACCGAATTCGAGCTATTATGTATGAGGAAGTCTTATGCCATTATGTATGAGGAAGTCTTATGCCAGACTGTTTAAATCATTTAGACGGGTCAATCTATTCATTTAAGCGATCTAACACAAATTTTTGCCATTTTAAATATAAATATACCTTCCGAGGAAGTACTTGTACTGCAAGAGAATACTCGGTGTTCGTCGGTAGGACAAGTCTGTCGATCTTAAAAAGTTGTGTCTTATCATGTCACGCTTCCGCTCGACATTGGCTTTGACATCTTGCCATACTTCCCCAGCAAAGGATTGTTCCTCCACGGCAGAATCGTGACCGTAATCGATGTCAATAGCTACCACAGCAGAACCAGCATTGCCAATTCTCATATCAGGCGGAATAGGATAACCGTTATGTTGCATCCATCTAACAGGAAGTTCAGTGTAACTCACTCCCGAGCTCGAGCTCGTTTTCACCATCCCCTCCAAAATGTCGATGTAGTAATCTGGAGGATTGACGCGCTCTGGAACGATAATGCCGAGACTACAAAAGTAGTCCTCGACCTTTTTCACCGGTCCATGATAGACAGTAAGGCCTCCTTTTGCAAGAAGTATCAAATCATCAAACATCTGAAACAACGTATAACTGCAGCAAAAGAAATTAGAATAGCAAAATCAACAATAAAGAGTGTGTACAGAATCTATATCGAAAAAGCTAAGTATTACCTTGGTTGATGGACAACCATGCAGATATTTACCCCCTCGAGTGCTTCTCGCCTTAACGATCGAAGAAGTAGTTGCGAAGATGAGCTATCCAAACCAGATGTGGGCTCGTCCAAGAATAGTAATGATGGTTCCATCACCAACTCGATACCGACATTCACTCGCTTTCTCTGGCCTCCTGAGATACCTCGTTTCTCGACAGTTCCAACTAAGGAACCACGTACGGCCTGCAACCCCAAGGAGTCGATGACCCGTTCAACGATAAGAACTTTGTCCGGCTTCGGTAAATCTGCAGACAGTCTTCAAAATTTTAAAATGTAAATGCAATTAATATGGATTTTCATCCTGAAATAGGTTTAGTAGTAGAATGAAGGAATAAAAAAAGTAGACAACCTTAACATAATAAGAAGGTGCATTCAAATATTTGAAGGTTATATCTATCTGAGAACTAGAATTGGAATATAATATGAGGAAACAGTTCTATATAAGCGCTCTTATAATGATATGAAGAACATAGTGGAGTAGTATATCGATAGGGGTATTATGCAATTCTATCCCGAAGAATAACCAATTATGCAATTTTATCCCGAACTTTTTCAGTTATGCAATTATATCCCGAAATTTATTATGTTATGTAATTACATCCTTGTTTGTTGACACCGTAAAAAATGTGCTTGTGGCCGTTAAATGCTATACTTTCACGACGTGGCCAGAGTTATGTGGTCATTATTTAGAAACGCCGTTGTTTATTAACGGTAGAAATGAGAAGGTAAATCTGAACATTGCATACCTGCATCTTGCACTGAACCATAGATTTTCTTCCACGGTCAAATTTCCGTGCACAATATCATCTTGTGGCACAAAACCAATGATTCTTCTATAAGAGTGGATAGAAACTGTCTTCCCGTTAACCCAAATCATGCCATTAACCGTGCATCCGACTGCTTTTCCGGCTAGAGCAGAAAGAAAGGTTGTTTTCCCAGCTCCTGATGGACCCATGATAGTCGTAATTCGACCAGGTTTTATCTTCCCAGTGACAGATCTCAAGAGGTTTCTACGTTTTCCCTTTAGAGTCACAGTTAGGTCTCTGAATGCAATCTCGATCAACGGCCTTGTCCTGGTTTCGTTGTTTGTGGCCATCGAAATTACTCCCGAGAAGGTAAGGTTCTTGTTTTGCTGCTGTTGAGCCTTCTCTTTCTCAAGTTGTGAATAGGCATATTTGAAAATCTGACTGTGAGTATGAATTTCCTTTTCTTTTTCCTTTGGATTCTTTGTCTTGACATTTTTGTTCGTAAGCTCAGAAGCAGAAACATCAAAACTACTATAGATATCCTCATTACAATGTGTTCGCTTTCTTTCCGGTTGAGCTCTCGATGGATCAGATCCATGTGACGTAGATAAGCCTATATCATCTGCTGTATCACTTTCTACGTCGCTCAAAATTTTAACTTGATCCGGATTTGGAACGGTCTTCTTGGAGAATTTTCCAGAAAGTTGAGAGTGTAATCCGATCACATGCTTTTTAGCAGCTTCTTTTGCCACTTTCCACCTCGCACGTGCTCGAGTCTTCTCCCTCACAGTTCTTGCAGCTGCTTCCCTGGATTTGGCGTATCTCCTTTCTCGTGTGGTGATAATTTGGTCCGAGCAATTGTATATGATGAGTAGAAGAGTACTTAATGCAACCTACATGAATGGTGGTCGTTTCAGATAACCAGCGGAATGCAGATATTTGAAGGAGTGCAATGCAGAAGAAAACAGAAAACTTGCTCTATTAATATGTGTGGAATGTCAAATTGTTGAGTCTTCTCAAATGTATCTAAAAGTGCAGCGGTTAAGCCGATCAGTTAAATATTTCAAATACGCATTGAAACTCGGAAATGTGACAGTGTGTCTATACTAATATGAAAATGGAAACCAGGGTGAGATTATCATCAGCAAATAGAGATCATACAAGAATAGAGTTGTCTTATTAGAGAAAGACTTTGACTCGAACCTTAACTTCAGTTTATAATGACAATTGCCGATCCACTATGTGAAAGATGGTTTAGTTGTTGATCCAGGACCCAAAAGATGAATTGCCGATCCAAGAACTCAATCGAGGGCTCGAAAGATCTCAAGAATCATAATGCAAGACCTCCATACTTAACGGCTGTCATAGAATTATTTTATGTTCAATAGTCGATTCACACAGATAGTCGTCTGAATTAGATGTGTTTATGTAATGCTCCCGTTAGCTTTAGTTGGATGTCTATTAACATCTTACATGGAGGTCCTCGATTGAGAATTTGCGATCTTTCGAATCATGGATCAACAATTCATCTTTCGGGTTACATAATCAACATCAAAGAAATTCCACCGAGTTGTTATAATAACTAATGAAAAGAAAACTTACAATAAGCATAACTCCATAAGCATGAATGTTTTGACTCTGTGATTGGGAGTTACAGGTAGTCAATCTGAAGCACCCTGTTTTTTTTTACGCAGAACCGAAATCCTCAGTTACAAGGATATCCAATTGTAATAATCTCAAAACATCACAAACAATGATGAGAAGTTTGGTGATACAAAAACACTTTCAACTAGTCTAGCAAGGAACTTACGCTGCTCGTCCGTAGACCCCTTGGGACAATAATTCCTGAGAATTTAAAACCAAGATTAGTAATGGCAGCTCTATGGATCAGTGAACATATATAAAATGTTTTAGACTTCTGGGGAAAGAAAATCATTACCCGGTGCTGCAAGGTAATTGTTCGATACTTGTTGGACAATAAGAACCGGCAGCACAGAAAACCTCGCTGTTTGTGCGAGCATCAGCCCATATATTTGCACCACCACAGGTATGATTCGGCATTGTTGCTGGAATCTTGTAGGTGTATCTGAAGATTTCTTTGAATGAATATGCAAGGTAAATAAGATAGGAAATGACAAGAGTCATAGTAAGAATTATGATCGAGAATGTAACTTACGGATCGCATCTGCCTGTATCGGGGTTGAAGGTAGCAAGTGGACAGTAGGAACCCAGAGGGCAGGCTACAAAATCCGAATAAAATGTTTAATTGTGTGTTTACATGATATTTGATTTATTGATCCAAACAATAACACAATGCTATATGCACACTGCAATGGACTTAAAAAAAGAAATAGCACACTGGTATCATTAGTGAGGCCATCACCAAGCTGTGAAATGCATAAACACGAAGCACAAGATGCAAGACTACGACTAACAGAATCTAACCAACTTACGTATCATGCATGTGAGGCCTTGGGGGCAAAAGAACCCCTCACAGCACGTCTCGCAATCAGATCCTCGTGCAGGTATAAACCGGGAATTCCTTAGGTCGACAGGATCGTCAGTGTCTAAGCTACATGCCCATCCCGGCTCACACCCTTCTAGCCAATGGGAGGAATTACAGTTCCTGTTAGGCTTCAGGTCATTCCATCCAGTTTTCAAGTTACCAAAATAAACCTCGGCTTCAGCAGCTGTGCACAATCGTCGTGTAGCATCTGACATTGAACGCACGATGCATTTAGAAGACGAGCCTCCATAAAATACTTGTGAGAAAGCTAAGAAATCTTAAATTGGATACTACTCAACAACTGCCCTAACTGCTGCACAAAAATGATGAATTTAACATGACATTGGAACTGAAATCCTTCTGCAGTTCCCTCTGTTTCCATACACATCCTCACATTCAAATATCTCCCGGATTCCGCCGGAATAACAAAATGCAAACATAGATTACTACCACCACAATCTTGTTGAATCAAGAAATCAAATTTTGCAGAAAAACATAACATCAAATCACTAACTAAACAGTTTTCTTGATTGAAACCCAAGGAAAAGGACAAACAGCATCAAGCCACTAACTAAACAATCCAAAAGGGAAAAAAAGAAGAAAGATTCTTTTTATACATTTTACATATTGCTTGATTGAAACCCAACAAGAAAAGGGGGCAAACTAACTACCTCCAGTTTTGGCGAGGCAAGTGGTCAAGAAACTCAAATCCGACGAATAATTGAAAGCAGTATCCCATTCAGCTTCCCTTCAAAACAAAACAATATAATAAACTTAAAAAAAAAAATTAAACAGCAGCAACATCCCCCAAAATGCACAAGAAAAAACACCCATTTCCCAGCATTTCTCCACACAAAATCTCCCAAAAACATCTTGCAAACAGAGAAAAAAAGAAACGGGCAAAAGGGATTACGGATTCTGGATGCAAAAGCTGTAATCTTGGACAAGTTTACTGGAGAGAACAGCAGAGGTGAGATTATCAATGCTGCTGTAAGCTTCTTCTGTGGAGGATCCAAAAGGCGGAGAGAATTGATCGAATTGGCACTGCGCGAACTGCAGGAAGCTGGAGGGCAAGATTATGAATATGATGGTAATGCAGACATACGGACAGAGATTCTTGAAGCTCATTCTTTTTTGGAAGATCAACAACTTTTAGTTTGGAGGAACCCCAAATG
>AYJT01109436.1:0-16000 GCA_001278415.1 Ocimum tenuiflorum
CGGTGGAAGCGTACTCATTTCTTGAGCCACGAGGGGCTCAAGTATCTCGATGACTTGGGTCATGAGGGGCCGGCCTTTGGGGTTTTGGCTGAGACACTGGTATGTGAGATTAGCCACCTTCATGACAACTCTGGCAGAGTACTGCCCCTCTATTCTGGGATCCAGTATTCTCACCAGCTTTTTGCTGTGGTTGAGGAGGGGCCGCGCCCACTCCACCAGATTGTGCTCTCTGCTCGGCCTGCTCTTGTCCATCGCTCTACGACCAATCAGCATCTCCAGCAACACTACTCCAAACCCGTAAACGTCGCTTCTTGCTGTCAAATGTCCTGAAACAGATGTGTTCAAATAAGAACTATTCACTACAAACTCATCGTTATTATGTATTGTATAGCATATTATTATGTACTAAACTGATGAATAATCATGATAAATTTATTTACATAATAGTTGGTTTGAACCGAACCCAAAACCCCCAAACTGAACCTGAGTTTGGTTTTGGATTTTTCAAAGGTTGGTAGTTGGGTTATGCTCATCCCTAGTCTTACTATATACATCTGATGGCCAAATGATTTTGTGCTATAAGACTTACCAGTCATGACATACTCCGGAGCAGCATAACCGTAAGTGCCCATAACCCGGGTTGACACGTGAGTTTGATCTCCGGTGGGGCCAACCCTTGCCAGCCCGAAATCAGACAGCTTAGCATTGAAATCCTGCACATTTTATGCCTCACTTTGCCATGATAAATGCAAACTCAAGTCCAAGGAGAATCATGAAGACAACGTTATAAACAGTGATGAATATTGGAAAAATTGGTTTAAGATTTTCAGAATCCAGAATAAGAGTGAGACTAACCGCATCAAGCAAAATGTTGGAAGTCTTAAAATCCCTGTATATGATGGGCTTCTCCACACCATGAAGAAATGCAAGCCCTTTTGCAGCATCCAAGGCGATCTTCAATCTTTTTTGCCATGGTAATGTGGCACGAACTCCTACAAGAAACTAACATTAACGGCAAGTTTGCGATGCATGAACGTAATATGAATGAAATAGCCATCTCATATTCATTCTGTATCCCTTATCTCATACAATTTAACCCTGCAACTCATCATTACTGAAGGAATCCTCAGACCAAAAGTGTGGGATAAGCCATTTCCTTGGTCCTCCATGATATTAGTTATTCGTAACCAATTATAAATGAAAATAACTTTTTTTTATAATGTAATTAGCACATTCCACAACTATTATTGAAATTATTAATTCCTTTAACTCAATAAAACATTCTAATTTATTGGTTTTTAATCATTTATGTTTTTTTCAATCGATAAAAAGATTAAATTTGAAAATGTAAATTATAAGACATAAACTTGCTTATAGAAATTTTGAAGATTAAAAAAAAAATTCGCTAAATTGTAAATTGAATATCAAGATATAATTATGTTCATGTATTCACTGATTTGAAAGTCCATTTTCTATCAAGGTGCAAGTTTCCCTGAAAAATAATCTTACAAATATATTGCTAGCTTTCATTCATTCCATTGTAATTCCAATTCTTTATACTGACCCCCTCCGAAAATCTTGAAAGGATTGAAAGTATTTAGTCAATGAACAGGGAGAGTCAAGATAAATAAATTTTTTGGGGAAACAAAATGAAATGATCATATCAAATTACGAGTTTATGTATAGCTTATAATCACTAAGACATACCTATCTTTGGTGATAAACTAGACGTTTTTATTTTATCAAAGCTGCAGTCAGATCTAATGTGGCTAAACAAACATTCATATCTGTCTGAGGTCACTATCACAAGAAACTTAGCTAAAGCAAATGATAGGAAGCCAATATACCTTCACAAACAAAAAATATTCTCAAAATATGCATAGAAAAGCATAGGTTTTTGTTACTCACTTAAAAAGAGGTGTTTCTCCAAACTCCCAGATGCCATATATTCATAGACCAACAGCCTGTGGTCACCCTCACAGCAGTAGCCAATTAATTTCACCAGGTTAGGGTGTCGCAATTGCCCGAGATAATTGACTTCTGCCTGCAAGTGAACACTTCATGGTGAGACCTTCTCTGCATTTGAAGCAGCAGATAGTAAATAAAAGGAATTTCTCCAAAGAATTTTCCAAATGGAATAAGCACAACATCTGTCTAGCAAGTAAATACATAGCAACAGAGCAATAATCTGATAGAGTGACGAGATCTGCTGAATAAAGAAGTACCTAAAATGGCAAGAAGAAGAAATATCAATGAACTAAATAGTTAAATACCTACAAAGAGATCTCAAATATCTACGAAGATATCTATAAGCTGACTCAATTAAATAGACACAACAAAGAATCCTTATCTATCCAAAACATGAATGCGTAGATACAAATAGACACTGAACTAAATCCTAATCTATTTCTAATAATTAGATACTCGTAATATAATTCTAATCTTATCCAAGCATACCTTCTCCTTTAACTTATATGCATTTTACTCAAAATTTGTTATATATTCATAAAATTAGCATCAGCAACAGGAAGGGAAAGGATTTCCAGAAGCAAACAAGAATTTCCAGAGAAAAGGTACATCGTTTAAGTCAAACATTAGTCTAAACATACTCATCATATACTCACGAAGGATATTGAATAAAAGATAAACATTCCACCAGTACAAGCAACACAAACCATTGGCTTTTTCCTAAGTTTCTAATCAATGTGTTTGTCCTTAATCAATATGTTAGGGCGAAAGGCATCAAAATTCTCAAGCTTTTGCAATGAAGGAATGTCATTCTCGAGTCCAAAGGGTCTGCCTCTAACAATAGACACCTTTAAGCATATCGAAAGCAGAGTTCCTAATATGCAGGATCCATGTAGAACTAAAGTGATACAGTGGTAAAGAAACGTAGAAATTAATGCACCACAAACACAGAAAATTGAGAATGCGGAAGTTCCTGAGGCTCCAAGTTCATTAAGCCAACAAACACCCATGCAGGACGGGTAGAGACTTACTACAAGGCTTATGCCTTGTAGTTTAATTTCTTAGTTTGTCTGGTAAATAATTGCGCATGTTAAACAAGCATTTCACCTATTCCTTTACAGAATGTCAATCAACTCAAAAAATCTGGGTACTGGATACAGAAAATGATTATGATTGGTTTTTCCAGAATAAGAAGGTTCTTCCATTAAATCACTGTCCTCTGGAGAGTAACATGTTTCAAAACAAATTGTTTCATCATCCTCCAATTTGGTGATGGTCTCAGAAAAGCCTGTGAAGAAAGCATATTCATTGTGAAAAAACTGTGCAATCAGGAACTCTGGTAATTCACTAGTTCAACCAACCAAAAAGAGAATCTACTAGCTATCCATCTTGGGCAATAGATGGGCCTAAAGTCAAATATCTGCCACCCAACTCTCGAGAGAAAATCCAAGTTCACTAGTGAAAGTGTCAATATTCAAAGCATCTATAAATTTTTAAACTCAATAGAGTCAAATTAAGTTACCAGCCATTCTCGGTCCCCTTGTAGGCCTTCGGGATCAAGCTCTTTAATGGCAACTTGAGTCATCTTATAGCCTGGCCGTACATTTTCATCTATAACACCTTTATAGACAATACCAAAGCCACCCTCACCAAGCACTTGGTCCGGCCTGAAGTGCTTTGTCGCCAACTTCATCTCTTCATATGTGAAGATATCAACATCACCACTCCCAGGACTTTGACGCAGATCCTTCACATTTTTGGGAATGATCACAATGGTATTCGAACCTACAGAACCCTCCTTTCCATGATTGGAATCTCTAGACGCATCTAAGAATATCATACAAAAGAAATCAGCATGCGCTTTGGAAATTAAACAGAGTATTGCAACAGTGTAGTACTGTTCTACTTCGAGGTGAACCTACTACTTAGCATAATTATAGTTTTAGAAGGAGGAGGCAGCAGATATCTCATAAAAGATGTGAAATCTATCAACTATTAATCCTGATAGACATTAAACAACGGAATTGATTGGACCTTAGACATTTCCATAAATGTTTTAACTTCATGTTCAACTTAACATCATTGGCCACACATGTCACGAATAATAAACCAAATTAAGATTTAATTGACTCTTGCCGCCATCTTATCTTTCATTTCGATAGAGAAGCCTCGGATTCTTCGACTCGATACAAACAAATCGTATCACAAAATGATCCAAATCATTCTTTCTCTAAGATGAACTACTGAGATCCCGTTTTTTTTTTAAAAGAAAGAAAATGAAAATGAAGAGAATCGAGTAGTTACTTGAAAGTTTGCTCCTTGATTGCGGGTGCTGGTCCTCTTCAACACTGAAACAAGAACCCATTTTTCCACGAACCAACCACACCAGATTCACATTTGAGCTTGCACCATTTCACACCGGATTCAACGCAAAAATTGGATCTTTATCTATTTTGCCTTCATACAAGCCCAACCCGAATATGAAAAACCCAAGTGGAAAACGAATCTAGTAATGCGGATGAGAATTGAGGGCGGTAAAAAACGAAAAGCATAAAAATTATCAACAAGTTGGATGTTTTACTAGCGAAGACCGGAGAAGGAGATGGTGATATTTTTGATTGTAACGATGTATGTTTTCTGGAATTTGCAAAGCGCGGTCAGACAATGATTTATTTTAAAGAAAATTGTATTAGTTTACCAAACAAGATGTCTCTTTTTGTTTGTTTCCTTTTGTTTGAATATATACACATAGTTTACATCCGCATCTTGCGCCCTTCAATAATTAAAACTTGATATCTAAATTCCTATTATAAAAATATTAAATTTAATACAAAATGTTTTCTATCTTTTATATCTACCACAAAGTATTTTGGAGTCAAAAATATTAAATTTTCAAAATATAAAAGAAATACATTTCTTGCATGATGATGAACTAAAGTATTTTTCAAAAATACAACATTAGTTTTTCTTAATTCTGGAGCTAAAAGTAAATAATTTTACACACACATACATGATATACGTGGGAAAAAATAAAAAAATATTTTAAACCCATTTTACTTTCAAGTAAGTAGGATCTTAATGATCTATTTAATTGAAGAATATTTTTTACATAAACTAGTACAAGTTCTTGCCAAATGTTCAAGTTATTGCTGATAATAATATTTATTTATTTATGTATTTATTTATTACTATGCTATAATTACAATTATTATTATTATTGTTGAACGGTAGGAGAAAGGGATCGGCGTTGAGGGCGCAATCGCAAATTCATTTGCCACCGAAGAACAACTTTGCTAGCCGCCGGTAATACCCTACTTCAGTTATTCGCTTGTTTCACTTCTTAATTTTCGAAGCTCAAATGGAGATACTTATTTCTGTTATTCTATGATAGTTGAACAGAATTTACAAGCAGAAAAACGAATGGCAGACGATGCAAGCAGAAGTGTAAGCAGTGATTAAACCCACAATACAGCTTTCTTCAAGAAATTTATTGTTTATGTTGTTATTATACTGTGGTTTTAGGCATTTCTTGAAATTCAAGGGCGGATGATTGATGCCACTGGAAAGTTGAAGCAGGTCAGTAATTTGATTCGAAATCTATGGATTCAAGAAGAAAAAAAGTTATGATGTTAGGTCTCTATTTACTTTTTATTCAGGTTCAAAATCAGCTGCGAAACAAAGAAGGGGAAAAGAAGCGGGCTTACTTGACTTTGGAGGAGCTCAAGCAGCTCTCCGACGATACAAATACTTATAAATCTATTGGCAGAACGTTAGTTCTCTAAAAACCCAGTTTCGTTCTTGCAGTTTGATCATGTGTGCTCACATCAGTATGTTGTAATAGCTGAAGAAGGTCTGTTTGGCTTTGAGTATGGTTGTATCCTTACACGTAAGATGTTATGGGCAGGTTTATTTTGGAGCCTAAGTCAGCTTTGATGGAAGAACAAGAAGGAAAGCTTAGGGATAGTGAAGCTGCTATCTCCTCTTTGCAGGTACGGTTAAACCTTCTAATTTCGACTTGTGAAATCTACTTTTGATGAGTTCTATTATTGGCGATTCGAGGTTTAGCATGTGGCTGTTATGTTCTTCCTATTGATAATACTCTTGAAGAATGGTAATACATGGGAGGATTGGATTTGGTTAGTTTCAGAGATGAAAGTTCACCCTTAAGCACCAGAGTTTTGTGCTCTTCTATTTATAGCCCTAATCAAATATACCTTACCATGAAACTATGAACATGTGAATTTGGTCATTTCCTGTTTCCTGGTTCAATGGTAGACTGCTGTAGACCAAACTTCTAACATTGTTGTAAATGCTCTGGAAAGTCTCGTATCTTCTTGAATGATGTTTTATCTTCCTCGAGGTTATATTAGTTGTCACTGAAATGCTTTATGCTTTCATATTTTAGATAAGTAGCATTCTAAAATTGGATGTAATATGTGTAAGTGATATGTTAGATACAATGTGAAATAGTATTTCATTGAGTGGGCAGTTCAGAAGAATTGTTGGCCATCACACACCCGTTGTGTAATATGTTCATGAATTATGGATTACTGAGGACTAGTTTCACCTCGATTGAAAATGTAACTATTTTCTTGTATGACAAATCATTTTGAACAATGCTTGTGAATTTCCCATTCGATTCAAGGAGATCCAATGTTGTGCAGCTTTATTGTTGATGTAATCGTGTTTTCGTTCCGGCGAGACATCAAGCTAACCCGACTTGTATTGAATATCAAAATCGTAGTTTTGCCACCCAAATTTTTTAGTTGGGCCGTTAAGAGGTTATGAAAGGAGTTGTGGCAAGCTTCTTTTGCCAGTATGTGATGAATAGTAGTCCTAGCAAATAGGGTTGCCAATTTTGAATAGCTAGAATGAATTTTTCACCTTTTTCCTTTATAACTGATTTTGCAAGCGTCTTATTAGCTAGCCCATCTCTAAAATATGTCACAAGGCATGTGTGCTTTATCAAGACAGCGCCAATTCCTACCCCTGAAGTGTAACACTCGATTACAAAAAGTTCTTTCAAATTTGGGATGGCCGAGATTTAGACAGATATCACTACTTGTTTTGAAGTGTAAATGCAATATCGGTCTACGGGGGCCATGTCCATTTTCTATGCTTGTGACTTTTTTGGACACACCAACAATCACAAATAAAATATTGATAGTATCTCAAAATTTCTAAGAAACCTTGAATAGGGTAGAGGGTAGTTGGAGTCGGCCACTGCAAATTTGTGTGGTTTTTTTGGGTTCCATTTATACTCCCTTGATGGATACCACATATCTCACGTATTCAAGGGATTGTGTGCCAAAAGACATTATTTTGCCTTGAACTCATTTGCGTTCATTGTGTCGAGCACTTGATGCAGGTGTTCCATGTGCTCTTCCCTAGTGCAACTGCACACTAAAATATCGTCAATAACCTGAGCACAAAGTGGATAGTGTCTCCAAGCCTAAAGGTTGTATGATACATTGATCGGGCATTTCGGCTAACAACCTTTCCATTTCATCTTTCTTTTTTTCATGGTTGTATGAGCCAGTGTGTTTGATGTGGCGCCTCGTAGGGAGACCACCGTGGGGTTCAGCATTATGGAGTATGAGTTGAGTAGTTTGTCGTTTTGTGTGTCACTCAAATATGTAGATGCATGTGTATGGGCTCATCCTTCAAGTCTGTTTACCCACTCGAGGCATGTCATCTCATGCCTCTTTGAGGCTTTTAGAGACAATAATTGATTTTGCTCTACCTTGGGCTCACCAGGGAACGATGCGACACCCATACAGTTGTTGCCTTCTTTGCCCGACCTGCCCCTCATTTCCCACATAGTATTATCCATTTTTTCATAAGAGTACGCTTTGCATGCGTCCCTGTGCGTCATGGTCGCCAATTCCTGGGCATTCTCGTCCAATTTTTGCTCCCTTGACATCCCCCACTGAATTTGTTGATGTTCCCATGCACGCCTTGTATGTGCGTGCACACCGTTGCCGGATGAGGATTCTCAACCTCTTGACTCCACTCCTCAGCTCCTGATGGGACTTTGAGGATCTCCTCCCACTATCAACCCCATGGAAACAACTCACCCGTCCCATACTAGGTAGCTATGAACAAGGGTCGGCTCTGATACCAAATCGTCATGGGCTCATCCTTTGGGATTTGTTTACTCGCTCGACACATGTCATCTCATGCCTCTTTGAGGCTTTTAGGGACAACAACTAGTTTTTGCTTGCCTTGGGGGAACGACATCGACACTCAAACAGTTGTCGCCTTTGTTGTTTGACCACCTTCGTTGCTCTATACCTTCCCGACATTTCACACGTAGTATTATCCCTTCTTTTATCAGAGTACGCTTTGTCTGTTCCTGGGCATTATTGTCGAATATTTGCTCGTGTATGCGTGTTATGTGGCACATGTCCCGTTGATCCTGATCTCACTTGTCTCTTTCCCAATTTGATGCATCTACCAATGTCTTATTTTAGTCCGTACAAAAATTGAGCCAAATAATAAATAATAATAATAATGTTGGAGATTAAGTTTAAATATGGTAGGAATTATAGTCTTTAATTTGGTAATTTACTTTCTATTGCAGAGTTATTTACTTATGAGAGTAGATCAACTCTGCTAGTATAAATGTGTATTGGCTCAATGAATAAGAACAACGAATTACTTTTCTCCTGATATGTCTCCATAATATGCTTGGGATAAATTTGGCACCAACACCCAGCCTGATGCCTATCCTAACCCTCTTCCATCTGACTGGTCCATGCTACACAGAGACCCTCTAGAACATTGGTTCAAATTAGGCCACTGCTGAAGTCTTATCATAGTAAAAGAGCAGGATTAGGTTTGGGAGAATAATAAATGTATAGAGTTCCAATTGATGGGATTAAATTATGTTGGAGCTTTAAAGAATATCATAATCTGTTATGACATGTGAAAGCTGTTTCTTGCCCAATGTAATGTGTTGATGTATTATATGCTTTAAAAGCTCATTTTCGTCTCAAGTATACGCATAATTTACTTAGCTCAGGACAAATCATGTTTGCTATAATCATAATATTTATTAGTACTCATAACGATAAGGAAATACATTTCCTTACATGATGAGTGGAAGTTAACTTGTTCTCCAACAGGAACTCATATTTGGTGTTGTAATTTGACAGACCTCGAAGGAGTACTTGGAAAAACAGATGGCTGAAATCGAGACCAACCTGCGGGAGCTTCTGCAACAAGATCCTGCCCTTGCTCGTCAGATAATGGCCATGTCTGTGTAAGTCTGCGATTTTCGTCATCTCTCGCCAATATTATTAACCCCAAGTCCATGACTATAGTCTGTTTCGTCACTTGGTTTATAACTGGGCACGCTCATTGTAGTGTTCGTTTCATGGTATTGTTGAAGAATTGATACTATTTTGCTGCGGTTGTTGTCATTATTTTTGCTGTGTTAAGCTCGTGAATACTTCGAGACCACTCAGGAATAGATTGCACGTCTATGAATTTATTTATTTTTTGAACTTAAGTACAATATTAAATAAACCCACACGAATATCCCCACAAAAATTCGAACCCATGACCTTTAAGGTCATGACATCGCTGTTCAGTAAAATGCCGACGGACCACACACACAGAGGGAGAGAGAGCTTTTACGTAAAACAATAGAATGATACATTAATTTGCAAAAAGAAATGGTTCGTATGTATATATCAGAGAAGTGACGACATGAATGACACATTAATTTACAAAAAGAAGTGGTTCGTACGTATATATTTTAGTTTTTTTTTTTAGCTTTCGTAAGGGTTAATCCTTGAAATCTAAAAATGAAAAAGAAAGCAATGATTTAGCGAAATTATAATATTGGCATTGCCTGATTTGAGTGTCACCTACGTAATTTGTATGGTACTGATAATAGTTTTTGAGGTATCACAAGCCAGCCACATGTGCACGCGACTGCGACGTATTCATAATTCTAAAATTGGGGTGCGCTACATAATTATAAATATATATGCACAAATAAACTTGAAATTAAAAAGAGGTCCAATGACATTTTAATTACTTCCTTAAATATAAGTTTTCAAATGTTGATTATTGTCATTACCTTGATTTTTTTTAAATAAATATATGATCAGCATTTTAAAAAAAAAAATCATAAAAATACGACCATGTATAACTATCATATTCAAAATTTTCACGAAAATCAAAATTGCAATAGTAATTCACGCCACAATAATAAATATCAATTGCTCTATTTAATATTCTAAATCAGAATTCATATATAAGCCTTTCTTCGGGACAGAAAGGGATTGTTACATTGACAACAAAAAAAACTTGAGAAAATAATATTAAATTACGGAGGTTTAAGAGGCTTGAAAAATGACAACAATGACTCAGTATCTTAGTAAAAATATCTAATAACAGTATTTAAATTCTTTTTTTTTTTACTCGCCTAACTTTTCGTAAGGGATTCATCCATGTTGTTCAAAGAGGAAACAGAAAGCCATTAACTAGTGAAATTGTAATATTGACGTTACTCGATTTGAATGTCAACTATGTATAATGTTTGGTTATTTATGATCATGAATTACAAATCGATGAAGCTACGAACGCACGCAACTGAAAATTTGAAATCATGATTTGAAAAGTATATATATGTTCGGTCTGATCCGCACTCAGAAATTAAAATAACAGAGATGAAAACAACTCTTAAAAAAATAAATAAGTTATTTATAAATTTTTGGGCAAAAGCGATCTTTCCTAAAAATATTTCTACTTTACAGGCGTCGCTCAATTATTCCATTTCAAAAAGGGTGCGGGCCAAAGGCCATCAAAATCCTATTCCTAGACTTACATTAAATATTTTAATTCCAAGCATTATATATATATATATATATATAAAATGTTTATGGAGAGAGCAAGTTGAGAAGTGAGATTGCTCAGAATTGCAGCTAATTAATTAAGACCTAAAATTTCATGCATTGATAGTTGCAATGACATGATATGATATGATTTGATGTGGAATTCATATTGAGCAGCCAACGTAGAAAACTTGCCCCAAACAAGAATATGATGGTGGGTTCACACCAACCTATATTGTGAGCCATATCTTGTATGGCTTTAAATAAAATAATTAATGAAGCTGGTATACACACTTTTTTCTCCATTTCATCACCAAATCACTTGCTACCAGTCTTCTTCTGACGGTCGTCCTTGGCTGCCTGCCTGGCTACATTATGTATGTATATACTTCTTTCAATATATATATATATATAAATCATTCCGATCCCTGCATTATTATCGAAAGCTAGCTAGCTTCAAAAAAATTCACATGTATATGTATACATTGAAAGAACAACAATAAATGATTCCAAAGATCACTGAGTTAGGCAACTATATGACTCTTTCTTCAGACAGCTTTCGGGATGAGATATTGTGGTGATGGATTTTTACTGATACTACAGATGACAGATCGAATCAAGAAATACGACAAACTATGTAAGACCTCGATCGAGGGAAGGAGATTGTGGTTGTACGATCTCCAAAGCTCAAGTCAGAAATTTGATAGCTAGCCAAGTAAGTAAGAACATGAAGAAAAAGAGTATATATAAAAGCTACGAGTTCATTGCACTCGACATTGGAATGAAGGTGTTTTATAGCACGGGTCGAGCATTAACTCTAGACGACATTCATGACTCTTAAAGGCTCTAAATTTTTACATTATATTGACCAGGCTCGAGCAATTGGGTTGGGGATGGTTATATAACCATCGATCTCGAACATGGTTTGGAATTGGTGAGGGTCAACTACGAACTATTAAAGAGATAGTTATGACCCGTATGGTGTAATGCGTGTAAGTTTAAAAATGGGTTTCATGAATATATCCGTCGGGAATTTGGGTTAATCGTTTTTCCCAGAGTGAGGATGTGTTTCAAGTAGGTGCTAACGGAGCTCGGCGTAATCTCATCCATATTTAAAATAAAGATAAAAATTTATGCTAAATAATTTAATGTGTATATGTTGGATTATGATATCTTTATTGCAGGTGGAAGGTTAAACCCAAATATGGACAAAAGGTGGAAGGTTAAAAGTGTTTGGTGTTTCAAAGTTTTAGAGCCGCCAATTTATGACCAATTCAACCACACTCGACTTCCCCAATTAAAGTCAGTTCATTCTTTTGTCCTTTTTATCTATTTTCTTTCTGCATAATTCCTTGGATTCATATTCAGAAAACGAAATCATGACCAAAATATACACACTAAACCCTGGCAGATATATTATGTATATGCCTTCATTGTCGTTTTATTTCAACAACAAAATTATCATAAATATTTCTATGTAAGAATATCCCACATTTTTTTCAATAATTATATACGATTCGATGGTGGAAGACTGGAAGTAACACTTTCTAACGCAGGGTTTATATTTCTTTTAAATAATATTTTACAATTATTTCCTTGAATAATCTTTGAAAAAAAAAATCGAATAGTCAAAAAAAAAGTAAGAAACTTAAATATGATATTATTCGTCAAAAAAATATGATATTATCAGAAGACAAATAATTATTGCTTTGGAAAGACCAGATTTTGACCAATATTATTTTCCTAATATATGATGCATGCTTTGCTTAAATATATATATATATATATATATATATGTGTGTGTGTGTGTGTGTGTGTGTGATGCATGCACACGCATGAATGGTTATTCCAAAAAAAATTGAACATACTATTTTCATATTAAAGCGATACACGTGATAAAAATTCACATGCATGCATGCCTAACGTATATTTTAAATTGTTTAAGAAATCAATTAATCAAAATCCATTTTGTCAATGAAGAATGACAGTGTATGAATGCTACTTACGATCAGCTTATCTCAACAGGTTTATCAAATTGTGTCTCAAATGTTATTACAGGCCAGAAGTAACAGAAGATTTTACCTGTAGGAAGATAAGGTAGTAAGAGAAAATGTTCAGCACCATGAACACGAAGAAAATAGAGATAAGAAGATTGCTGTATATTTTTGCATGGCGTTTTAATCGATCTGCGGCAACTTTACAATATATGAAAGTGAGTAATAATTATTAATGAGTACACATTTTTATTACATAAGGATAATATTACAAGTTTGAGTAAATATATATTAATTTCTTAAAACATTGTGACACACAAAATGAATCATATAATGCACAACAAGAAGTTCAGCTCATTATAAATATTAAATTAATTTGAAGTGATAGCGATGATTGCTTACAAGTTTAGGTTGCAGCATGCCAAAAGCCACGACCAACTTTTACACGAAAAATTAAGATACATGGCCCACTTTTTTAAATATTGCAAAATCCTCCATATATTTTCTTCATATTACACACACACGCAGGGCATGCACTAAATCTGTCGTTTTCTCTTTAAACTCACACCGTCAAGTAAATTTAGTGTTGCAAATTAAGTTTTTAAGAGAATGACGTCTCCTCGAGTAAGAATGATTGGTAAAATTAACGTATCATTTTTGTTGACATTTTTTTATACGTGTTTGTGTATATATTGAGCAAGTCATATAAATGAGTACTGAAAATCGAAAAATTATAGAATGTGTCGTAATTAGACGTTAACGTGTCGAACATGCAAGTGGGTTGGCATCTTTCTCATAATGTAGGAGTATCAAAATGAGATTTATTTTAATTTTGTACTTGAATTAAAAAAAAAAAACATGTTGAACATGCTTTATTTTACATATTATTATACGAAAAAACACCAATATAAAATTTTACTTGGTCTCGTTTCAAATTTTAAAATGCTCCCATATACATATATTCCTTACGACCAACATGAATATCTCATAGCAACAAATTCTGATGTCGCCATAGTTTAATGGCGCTTCATTTCCCATACGAAGACCACATACATATAGTCCAACTTTTGTCACCCTCGATTTGGATAATTCATTTCAAAATTACTTTTTTAAAAAAAAATCTGATTATTCATTTCAAAATTGTGTATTAAATTATGATCTTGCGCAAAGATTGATCCAAAAGGAAGACGGAAATAAAATTCCGTAGAATTGTATATACGTGCTGGTTAGATTAGGATAGAATTATAAAATAATCAATTCCATCATAAAAATAAACATGGTTCTAATTGGGTAGAATTATATCTGTTATAATTGTAAGAATTTGTGCGCGCGCGGGCGCGCGTGTGTGATATATGTAAGTTATTTAATGCATTAATAATCCTCAAAATTAAGTCTGGTAGTCTACCTTCCTTAATTATCAAACCACATGCATGTATAATAGTAGACTAGAGTAGGTCTCCCACATTAGTTGAGCAAAAGCATATGATAAATGGATTTTCAATCTATTATTCCATTCACAATCGTATGTATGTGATCGTCAATTCCAGGAAAATAATTAATTTTGTGTCGCATTACAACTGTAAAGGATTTTGAAAACAAGTTCCAATATGGCCTTAATTTATTATTTTATTTAGGTCGATTACGCCCCCTAACCTTTTATATTTATTCCCTCTTTTACGGGGTTATTAAATTTGCGTTAAATCTCCGACATTTTATTGTGCCTCATGTTAATGAAAACGAAAATAAAATGGTACAACTAATATAATTTTTTATCATTAGACAACTTAAAACGCTTGAATTAATCGTTTTCTTTTTAGAAAGATCAATGTGTGATACACCTTTTTTTTTTACTTTTATACTGCTGTTTGACAGCTAGTTAGGTATATGCATTAACTAATTGGGAGTGGTTTTCGTCAATCCAATTTAAGTTGGTGGATTGATTCCAAGTTATTAAACTAAAAGTCATTTAGGGTGGTAATTTTTTATTTGAAAGTAAACTCAAATTAAATGGACCTAGACCAAATAACCCAATAGCTCAAAATTTTGTGGGTTGACTTGATTGAGATATCTATTAATAGTCTTATGTCTGTATCTAGTATTGAAGCTCATACTTTTCATCGAGTTTTAACTTATTTATTTATATTTAATATTTTTGTAAGATAATACCATCACGAAGTTCAAACTTATTCATACGTTATCAAAATAAACAAATAGCGCATTTTGATGATTTAAATTAATGAATGCATAAAAAAACCCTAAGATTCGATGATCTATATATCCCTTATATATTTTAATGATGTGGGATGATAGAGAGTGCGGGCGCTTGGATGAGGGATTAATTGCGGGCATCAAGGATATTTTGGCGTAGAATTGAATAGTTGAGATTAACCACATATACTGTGAGGCGAATCTGGTAGAGGATAGCTTAGCTTCGATGGGAGCGACGATTCTGTGTGGACACCGAATTCTGATGGAGCCACCTGCTTCGACTCTCCACTAGCTTCAGTATGATAGAGAAGGGGTGCTCGTCCCCGTATTGTTGTTGTTTAGCTTAATCTCTCATGCTGAGTCTGATCCTTTCTTGTACCAAAAAAAAGAAAAAAAAAAGGTATTGCAAGTATTTTCTTACGTTATATTTTTTTGCATGTGGAGTCACAACCACGTGCCCGCGGCTTGCTGTTAAATTAAGTGATGAGTCCTCCTTTAAATAAGCAGTTGAATTTGACCAAAAACTAACCGACCCAAACTAAATAGGAAATGGCCAAAAATAATGAGAACTCGTGCCAAATACATACATAGTCAAAACCCATGTCATTGAGTGGATTAAAATAACATTTTAGTAATTTCTGAGTTCATTCATACCATACTTTGATGACTAAGTCCACTAAGTGCTGCGCCTTTCTTCAACAATAATGGTAGGCTGGCTGGCTGGCTGGCTTTTCAATTTTCACATACAATATTCCAACCTCAAAGTCTTGGATGAATGTTTTTCACACTTCCCCCAAAAGCAGATGCATAATTTATATCTATTTTCTTACAAATCTCTACCAATCACCACTTGATAGTTAACACGTCAATATTGACTCCACCACTTCACTCTCTCTATATATATACTTAACCAAATTTCAAAACACACAAACCCACTAGCAAACCTACAAGCATGGAGTTCTTCTATGCTTCCCTCCTCTGCCT
>AYJT01109454.1:0-13120 GCA_001278415.1 Ocimum tenuiflorum
TGGGGGGGTAGACTGCACCAGTGTGAAACTTGTTTATTTTGGCTTATTTAATTATTTAGAACAGAACTAATACCAAACCCCAAAACAAAATAGCAGTTTCTTTTCCAGTTTAATTTATTTAAGGAGAGTTCATCAAATTAATGTGTGAATCATGAAAAGAAGCTTCTAACTAGAAATATGAAAAGGCAGCTAAGCATAGCAGAAAGGCTTCATCCGTCTACCACCTCAGGGTGCATGCTGCATTACCCATGTTCATTAAGGCATGAGTTTGAGTTATAGTGAGGACATTAGGATGGGATTTATTGTAATATTTTACTACTTAGTTCAAGAAAGGCTTCATCCATGGGAGCAAAAGAACAAGAGAACAACTTAAAAGAGGTTGAATTCATAGTACCTTTGTGCCTGAAGGTCAAAGTTTGCTACGGATTCCTTGGATGACATAAGGCTGTTTGTTCCCTGATCACCACCAGTCATGGATTCTATGTCTCTTTCAGCCTCATCACACATTATCTCAAGTCTACTTTGCAAGCTCCTTATAATGTCTTCCTGATCACAAGAAGATTTAAGATAATGAAGACTGACGAGACATGAAAAGAGTAAGTCAAATAAAAAGTAGCAATGCATAATCCTTTTTGTGAACGAGCTATGGAAATTTGTAAAATTAAGTAATGTTCTAAAATTTGACAGAAGGAATTAAACCTAGGTTTCAATTTATTATTTCAAATACACTTCCAACAAAAATGCAATCCGATCACATATATCTTTCTTGAAGTCACCTTTATATCAACCAAAGCTTGTGAAAGAGGCTCCTTTGAGTTCAGGTATGACAGAGAACATACAGAGCCTCTAAGCAGAAGAACACCAAGAACCTCCTTTTGGCTAAATGCTTCACAGAGAAGAGATTTTATCGATAAGCGAAAACTTAATTAAGACATTTGCAAAATTCAATACATAATTAGAGACGAAAACTTAATTAAGACATTTGCAAAATTCAATACATAATTAGAGACGAAAACTTAATTAAGACATTTGCAAAATTCAATACATAATTAGAGACGAAAACTTAATTAAGACATTTGCAAAATTCAATACATAATTAGAGACGAATCACACCTTCTGAGTATTTATCTTGCATAAAAGGTAGAAGAAACTCGACTTCATGAAAATCATCTGATACGCTGAGATCATCACTGGCCACCTAGGTAAGAGAAAAGGTATGAGAGGATATTTTACAATCTATTTTTCCAGAGTCTTGTTCAAAAGAAGACACATTTCAGTGGCAAATAAAATTTTAAATGGCCCAAAGCGTGATACTATATTTAACAGTGTGACTCCCATCTCATTAGAAAACAGTACTTCAATGAAACTGCTATGAGAGAACAAGCAGAGGCCTTTGACCTCGGAATCTTATACTCGGGATGAACTGCTAAGACACGGTACTTGATGAAACACCATAGCAACCATTAGATGTTTTTGTCATGATTTAACAGATCTCTAAATAAAACCTACATCATGAAATCAAGAATTGCCTAATAATTTTCCCACCACACTTGACAATTGTCTCTAACCATCTACACATGGTCCAAGACATTGGATCTGAAACTACTAACTTAAGAGCTTTATATCAAATCTGTGACATATTAGCTGGTGTGGCATCATAACATTGTGATTATAGATATTTACCAGTGCGAAAATTGATGAAAAAATACAGTTGGCATACCAATTTTCCATCAATCAAAGCCTTCACACCTTTAAGTTCCTTGGCATGAATCATGATTTCATTACAAAGGACATCAGAAAATCTTTTAATATCCAATCCATCCTCATGTGATATAGGCAACCTGAATGAAAGGAGCTGAAGGAATTAAAAAATTTGTACACAAAAAATATACTAAATGAATTTATGTTAGATGTAAGCATGGTAGCAGTTAACCACATCACTCAATAGTTTCAAACTTACTTCAAATATCTTCCATAGAATAGGTCATAGAACAAATCAAAAGAAAATGTATGAAAGAAACAGCAGAGTTGTAAACCATTTTCCAAATGTAACATCAAATATATAAGATCTCAGAAGATTATTGACCTACTGCAACTATACATCAGATTACATAAATGGTCAAAAATATTTTCAGTGTGGCTTTGTTTTTCTATTAATTCCACAAAAGTATGTTTAAGTGCGATGCCAATTTTTCCAAACTGCAGTTGCCAAAAGGATACAGACTAAAATACTCAAAAGTAAGGGTGCTGTTCAAGCTAGAGCCGAAGCATCTCTAGCTCAGACTTTCATGGCATAACAATACCCAGTACATTGGGCAACCTTCTGGTTTAGATCATTGCTTTCTCATCATTGTACTAGTGTTGGTGCAATACTAAAGGAAACTATAAGCTCGAGTAATTTAAGCTGGTACAGGTAATAGTTCAGTCAAATAAATAGGAATTTATATATGGGCATCTTTTAAATTTAGCATTTCGTATACAATAAGCATTGGGAGCAAATCCAAATGCAAGATACGAAGCAAGAATGTGGCTAGTCTCCTTCTGTCTGGGAAAATTTACAAAAGGTAAGAATGAAAAAGTATCAGAGTTCATCATCCACTGTGATATAAGCCGTATAATAGGAAAAGGACTAGTAATTCAGAATCCAAATACGATGTATTGAAAAATATGAAGAAACAAGAGATTACCTTAAATCAAAATTGTACGTGCATCTGAATGTTTGGAGGGAACCCAATATTTTTCCTGTTTTGAAATCACAAGGCCAAAGACTGCTCGAAGTAATGTTTGATGCTAGTGAGCAATTTCGGCATGTCAGCCTGAGGTTTTAAGTGTCAGATATTTATAATGTAACGAAAGTTCAAAATTCTACATGAGAAAAAAATGCTCCCATAAGAATACCTCAGAGGGCTGTAACTAATATGAAGAAGCAGTCTCTCATTCAAATCATCCATCATTGTAGAGGCTGCTTGTGCAACTCCTATCACAGTCTTTATAAAATATTAATGAGTTGAAATTGTGCAGAGTTATATACAGCTAGAAGATAAAAATAATGACACCAGTAATTAAAAGCCAATTTTACTACCCTCTAAAAGACATGATCTATATTTTCCCTCATGTCACTGTGTATTCTCCCTTCTTTCCCACCCCATCAAAATAAAAGGGAAGGATACTAATAGATACCTATTATAAAAGCGTGTATATTTCTTCCAAATTGTTTGTACCCTATTTTGTCCTTTCTAATAATTATTTTAGGGACAACAATGTAATTACCTATGCATAATATAATATAACTTACTTTTATTTATCTCAATATTATATATTAAAATTGTATTTATCCATAATGCAATTTGGATATTATCTAACACATTTATCTTCTAATTGTTATATGATAATAATAAGATATTAAAACATTAATAGATATTATGAAATCAGATCATGAATTCTGATATATATTTCACAACTCAAAGGATTAAAGGTATCAAATAATCATTCAGTACCAAGCAATCGGGCTTTTCACAATTCCTCAGAACAGGTGATGAGATTTTCTTTTTTTTTTCATGGTTATTAGATTGAAATATGGTTAGTTGGTGATAGATTCTTTTATTGTGTAGGTGGATTTGGGAGTGTGTATAAAGGAAGCCCAGGTGACAGAACTTTGATAGCAGTGAAGAAGCTGGACAGAATTCTGCCTCATGGAGAGGAGGAGTTTGATACAGAGGTGAACACTATCAGCTCGATGCATCCGATAAATTGATAATCATCAAATTGAAGATTAACCAATTCCCCAATCTTGGGATTTTGATTCCGGTTCAGCTATCTTTTTGAAGGCTATAGTTCAGACAGGTCTGTTTGGCGTTAACTTATTTGTGAATCAATTTGGTTTCACGACAACTTATTTGTGAAACTGGTAGAGGGAAGACAACGAGTAAGTTTTCGATGTAATTCTTTTTCTTCTTTTTTTTTGTATTCTTTTTATACATATATTGATTCGCCACAACAACAAAATCCAATCTTGATATCATATTGTGTTGTATTGAGAATGGATTCTCGATTCAGAGCAACGTGACCAAATAGATGCCAATATTTTACGCACTCTCTTGCTTTTGGTGTGTAGTTTTTTAACAAGAGAATGAGACCAAATGATATGTCGTTCACATCATGTACATCTTTAGGTAATCTTTATAATTCTTATCATTAGAAATATATTATTCACATACTGTTTTTTTTTTTTTGAATTTTTATAATTTTAATTGATATTTTATCGTATAATTATAGTTGAAGATGTATATTGACAAAGGAAACTTCTACAAATGAAAAGGAAATATTCCAATTTAACTGACACAGAAAAAACGAAAAATTACCTCAAATTAAGGAAAATTTTTTTTTTCAAGACAAAGCAATTGTATACGAATTAAATGATAAGTAAATTCATTATAAGATTATATATACTAATATATAATAACTTAATTAAATATAGTTTTATTATTTTTTGCTAGGTACTTCATCTTATGAGTTTGTGACATTAGAGTAAAGAAGTGTCGAATTGCATCCACTCTGGAGCTACAAGATTTGAAAATGAGCCTCCTACTTTTTGTTGTGATAATGGAAAAATTATACTTGCAAGTTTTGAAATTCCCGATGAATTGTATGAATTATTTACTTCTGAATCAGAAGAAGCTATCAATTTTCGAAGGAATATTCGTGCATACAATTGTATATTCTCATTCACTTCATTTGGTGTAACACTGGATATATAACTCGCATCGGCAAGAAGAGGGGTCTATTTTTTTCGAGCACAAGGAATGGCATATCACGATCTTGGATTGATAATCTCATATGGTACAAATCCTAGCTATTTTCAATTATACTTTTTTGAAACTGGAGATGAGGTTGAAAACAGAATGAATGTGTTGCAAAATCAATATATATTATGGATGACTATATTACATAGATAAATGAGGTAACTTATTATAATTAATGTAATTTCATTAAAAATCATATTATGTGTGTATGTGTATGTAAAACGATAATCTATGCATTTTCACATTCATAAGACAAAATGAATCTATATACTACTATAGAGGCCTCAACTTACAGACATCAACCGAAATACGATTCATGACCGTGCTCAAAAATATAAATTTGATAATAGTGGAAATCTGAATATTATCGCCAATGTTATCCATAAGGTGTGAATGCAAAATCCAAAAGCAAGTGGAGTTGAAGGAAGATTGAAAAAAATCCAAAAACAAAAAGTGTCAAAAGAGATACGAGAGGAACAATCAAATGAACAGATGCACAATCTTCGGGTCCAAGAAAACAACTCTACTCAAGTTCAAGGAAGGAAAAAAAGTACAATAAAAAAAAGACGCGGTCCTTCGAGGAAGGAAAAAAAGAACAACTAATAAGACACGGTTCGAAGATTGCATTGAAATTCCAAGCGACGACGATCAAACAATGGATGAATACCTCTCTAAAACCAAAAAAAAAGAAAACCCAAACTTCTGTTCCATTCAAGAAGATCAAACAAGAAAAAATTCAAGGAAAATGTTAATATTATTACTCTTTTGTTTATTAGGTCAAATTTTAATTTTATTTTACGGATTTCTTCATGCATGATTTTTTCCACATTCAATATTTAAGAATGCAAATTCAAAATATTGAATGAAAACGAAATTTAAATATTTTGCTTCACACATAAAATTAGTTATTAAAAATAGTTAGGGAAAGGGGACGGGCACAACGCGCAACACACGTCTCCACTGCTAGTTAAAATTTAAAAGTCGTTTGACCAACAAAAAGCATGTACAATAAGATTAAACAAATTTATATCCATACCTCATGATCGTTATAGTTCAAATGTAATACCAAAACTCATAATATTAGAACTGGAGTTACTATGCTCAAAACATCTAATAAGGAGATGAGCAAAAACCTGGCATAGTGTGATTGTTGAGTTCTTGAACAAGCTCTCATTTACCCATATATAAATGCCTACCACCTTCATGCCACCCAATAGCATTCTTGAGACCTAAAAGGGAAACGATAAACAGAACTGCCTGAAGAAACAACGGGAAGTCAAAGTAAAATTGAAAGAACCCAGAAAAACATGCAACAAGTGTGCATTACAATAAATTTTATATGGCGCCACCCTCTTACTTTAGAATTTACAAAGAAAGAGACATGCAGCGACTTTGTATCAAACAAAGAAAGAACCAATGTGGGAGGAGAGAAAAATCTTCTGTCGAGGACTATGAGGTACAGTAAAAGATCAGTAGAAAAGGTTTCATAGCAAAAGCCAGAAAAGAAGAATGATAGCAATAAAGTTGGACAGCTGCTGCTTCTTTCTTACGAGAAGATAGCAGAATGCAAACAAATCCGGAATAGATCAACGTCTAGAATCATGATAACACTGTTATTTGAACAACTTCTACAAGTTCATTTTCCATATTTTTATTACTTGCAAAAACATATATGCAGAATTATGCAAAGATTCTAAGTTTAATTTCACCATAATTACTTCATGCATTCAGACGGAAATCAACAACCAATTGAGCAGCAGACGGATAAATCAAACATATGGTCTCAGACCACAAATTCTTACCTGACGCGCATGCTCGAACACCCAGTCCCGATCAATAAAGAGCGCTGAGGACTCGGACTGAGATTTGGGTTTGGACGAATGCTTCTTCTTGCTCTTGCTGACATCTCCAGCGCCCTCAATTACCGAGCATGGCTGTTCTCCAGCGTCATTAGGCGGCGTTGGCACTAAATCATATATGAATCCCCGATCCAATTTCGAATTCAATTTCCCGATCACAAGCCCAATCTGGCGAATTACATGAAAACAAAAAGAAATGTTTTTTTTTATTTATTTAAGAAAGGGACTAAAATGGCGCTTCCATTCACAACCAAGAAATTAGCAATGATCCGGTCGACATAAGATGACAAAAGGCCGGGAACCTGAGACGGAAGTGAGGAGCGAGTGAGGCGATCTTCGGCCAATTTGAGTTGATTCTCATCTCCGATTACGGATTTCACCATAATTTGTTACCTAAAACCCTCAGCGTGATGTGAGTAAGTCGAAGGGGTCGGATTTGAGCTGAAATGAATAGCTTCCTTCCTCTGTTACTCCAGCGAGCCGTACGTCACCTAGTAACTATGAGATCTTCTTTCCTCATTCTGTATCTTTATTTTCTTAAATTGGTAATTCCAATAAGTATAAAATAAAATGTGACATAATAATAAATATAATCACTTGTTTTATTTTGTGATTTCCTTTTTCTCATCTCTAGTGATGTGTTTCCAGAAAATTACAATTTCCTGAATTTGTGGGAAATCCTTCTTGAAAAATATTGCCTATTCATATTGACAAATAAAGACGATGCATTTGCAGTGCGTGATGGTTGAAGATCCAACAAAAATGGCATTGCGTTTGATTGCCGACTGTCTTCTTCATCGAATATTCAACAGCTAGTAATATATTGGTTCCAAAATAATTGCAAAATTCAAAGAAGTGTGTATTCGAGACATTGGCAAGTTGCATCTATCAATTTTGTGCTTATTGATGAAAACATTCTTGTTTTCACTCTATAAAAGGCAGGGTCCAATATATGCTTGAACCGGCTCTAAATACAACAATTTCTTTTATTCATGAAATAATTGATGAAACTTGCTCTCTGATCCTGCAGGCTGCAACCAAGAACTACACATGCAAATAGCCAAATTAAGCAAGAAAAAGAACAAATAAATAAACAAATCATTGGATCAGTATGTGGAGAAGTCATCAAACAAGACCACCAAAATCCTTACAAGAACACTGTCCATTGTGAAATTTGTGCAGCCTCTTACTATCACGAATGATTATAGTTCTTGAAGTCAATAGAGAAACAAGTTTAATAAAACTGTGGCAGTCCCTACACATTCCAATATTCTTGGTGACTCGGATTTGTACCTCGCTTGATGTGTTGAGCAATCCAAATGCAACGGCCAGCCTTTCGCTGTGATGAGCTGCAGAGGTTGTTGCTTCCTCCTTTTCGTCGGTGTCAATCTCCAAACTTGCATCGGCCTTATACCCGAAAGGCTTCGCTCTCTCAACCAAATCATCCAAAAGTTCAGCAACATCATCTGATTGATGTTTCTTGTTTCTGAACTTGAACGAATACACCTTGTTTCGAATGCTAATCCAACTCCAGTCCACTATTTTATCCACCTTTTCATCTCTCATCATCTTTCTCACCCTAGAGACATCCTTCCATCTCCCAGCAGATATGTACATATTCAACAGTAATGCATAGGTCTCAGAATCTTTGCGCTCAAGTTCAAGCAGTTTTTCGGCAGCATGAAAGGCTAACTCTAGTTTCCCTCGACTTCTACAGCCAGTTATCAAGATTGACCATATAAATTCATTTGGAACCAATTTTGTTTCCTTGATGAAGTCGAAAGCCTTATCTATCTGATCTAGCCTCAGAAACATATCTATCAGGCATGCATAGTGGTCCATCACTGGACTGATATTGTACTCATTTTTCATCATGTCATAGTAGGTGAAGGCTCGATCCACCATTCCAGCTTGACTACATGCTGAGAGCACGCCAACAAAGGTTATCTTGTTTGGTTTAACCCCTACGAATCTCATATCCTCAAAAACCTGTAATGCCTGTTCTGAGAGTCCATGCTGAGCAAATGCAGTTATCATGGAAGTCCATGAGATTAAAGTTCTTGTGGACATTTCTAGAAAAGCTTTGCTGGCTCGATCGATGCTTCCACATTTGTTGTACATGTTAACTAGGGCAGTTCCCACAACAACGTCGGACAAAGACCCTGTTTTTATAGTTTGAGCATGAATTTGTTCACCCTGTTCCAAAGCAGATAAACTACTGCATACTGTCAACAAACTTGAGAAGGTATACAAATCGGGTTTCAATCCTGATCTGTTCATACGCTGGAATACTTGAAGTGCTTCAACCCCACATAAGTAGGCTGAAACGGCATCCTCTGCAAGACTTATCATTTCTGCATAGCCTGCAATCATAGCGTTCCATGTAACTAAGCTGACAGAGTTCATACTATCAAACAACTTCTTCGCCTCATTGATGCACCCACTCTTCAAATACAAGTACATAACTGAATTTGTTAAGGGTAAATCCGAGCCATATCCAAGTTTTATAATCAAGGAGTGAACCTGAGATCCAACGCCCAAGGCCTGCATTGTGCAACACAAGCTCAATACACTAGTCAAAGTGATCTCATTCGGCTCAACACCTGCCGCGAGCATCTGAGAAAACATATCCAATCCCACAGCAGAATTCCCGTTATCCCCACAGGCAGATACCACAGCAGTCCATGAAATCACATCCTTTTCGTCAATCATCTTAAATGCCTTGATCGCCAAATCCAGTTTATGGCATTTGGAATACAAGCTACAAAGTGCATTCCCGATACTGGCATCATGCTCAAGATCATACTTTATAATGTATGCATGAATCTGCTTGGCAACATCAAAATCAGACAAGGACGAGCAAGCATTCAAAACAACTCCCAGCGTATAATTTGTGGGGAAAGTCCCGGCTTCCAACATCTCCTTGAATACACATAGAGCTAATTCAGGGCGTGAATTATTAATGTAACAGGACATCAACGAAGTCCACGTGACAACATTTCTTTTCGTCAAATTATCGAACACCTTTCGCGCACTATCCATCATTCCACATCTTCCATAAACATTGACTAGAATTGTCATGAGGAAGAGTTCATCAAAAAACCCGTTTTTGATAATGTGGGCGTGAATCGATTCAACCCCTGAAACTGAATTGTTCTGCATACATTCTTGTAAAATGGGAACGTAAGAAGATGGTTCAAGTTTTTTACTACCCTCACTGGTCAACGAAACTGCTTCATTCGGTTCCGAGCTGAGCAAGTTGGGCTCTTTTGCGCTGTAGTTTCTCTACGATCAAGAAAGATATAAGAAATTGAGAATAGTACTCCGTCATTTGATCCAATTTGAGTAGAATAAATGTGAAATATATACCTTTTCGAACGGAAGAGAAGGAGCGGAGAGCTTCTTAAATTCTGTGTCGAGCTTGACAGTGTTGGCAACCACAACTGGATGCAGATATGCCATGAGAATTGAATTGCAAGGACGAATTCTACATGGTTGTTTGAGATTCCATTGATCAACGCTTTGGGATATGGAGGAACGTATGAGTTCGTTATCTAGTGTGTTTGGATGAAATTGAGCTGTAGATCATTTTTTCAGAATTAGGAAACGATAGTGGTTGATGTGGCAATCCAGAGTCTACAACACATTTTTATTGTACTAGTGTATGTGACTACATAAACCAATTACCTGTAACTAAAAAATAACAAAACAAAAACAAATTAGTTAAGTACTAAAATGCATTTTAATATTCTACTGTTTTGATGATTAATTGAAGTGTTAGTTTGTTTTCTAATCCTAAAAACTCAATTACTTAACTGACCTTAATGGAATGCCGAGCTGGATTATAGGAATTTAACCTATAATATCATCGATATTACTAATCAATTTAATAACCAATTTCAAGTTACATATTACTAAAAAATAATTTACATAATAGAAAGGATCTCATATTATCACGGCCTCTTGGATCATACTGATAATATTGTAGATTATTAGGTCCCTAATGTTTGATCGCGTTCACATATCCTTATAACTCTCGAGTCTTAATGCTTTTATTCTTTTGCCATGCCTTGCTTAAGAGCTGTGTTGGGAACGAAATTAACATTATTCTAAATCTTTGTATCACTATTAATCATAATTGAATCTGTGTCAGGTTGAATAACTCGCATATCAAATTAAGCCAATAAAATAGAAACCATGCATATCGAATCTTAAATTTACTCATCGTATTTTGATTGTAATATCATTGATTCCTATGAATTAAAAAGACAATTAACTATCAACTAAGAGTGTTCTAAACTATAAATACACTTCTACATTAAGCGTGTTGTTATCTTAAAATCTTGGAAGAAATTTCCCATCAATAATTGAGTACTTTTTTCAGTCATATGTCAATATTGACGGGAATCGCACATACATTATTCTCGCGTGAGACTTTGTCCTTAATTTTCAGTCATTTATTCACAAACTGAGAAAACCCGGCGGAAATGAAGCCAACTATTGTTGTAAGATATTTAGAATAGCATAACAATCGTATAAATGAAGCGGCGCTGAAAATTCTTAATTATTGCTTAAAGGATAACAACTGCCCGTGGTGAAAACTCAGGGCTTCAAGCGATTTCTGACATTGGAGTTGCTGTCCGTCAAAGAATTCCAGTCTGTCAGCATCAACAGAAATAACTATATCACCAATAGGGGTCAGTTCTTATAACTTGGTTAAAATACAGAATTATATCTAACTGGCTAATCAACAACTAATTGCTGAACTTACACCATTAATACTTCTTTTAAAGGACAAGCGTTCTCAGCTCAGCAGCATTCCTTACTTTTATATAGGAACGTGACTGGTTCAATCCTAAATCCCCTCCCCAAAAGAATGCACAGCACAAAAGTATGTTTCTATGCATTCACTTAAATCTGAATGAAACACTCATTCCTCGTTGCATACAAATATTCTGGTTTTTATGTTATACAAATTTCCCACCTAGATTTATACAGAAGGAGATGTCTGAACAGCGTTGACGCCTTGTGACATATAATTACCATCTCCGCATAAAATTAGGCTTGGGCTGTGAACGATGAACCCTATACAGGATAAGCTCTGAGAACAATATCCAAAATTATGTGTTATTCTAAATGTGGCCCTCTCTGAAGAGCATTAACAGAAGAATGGAGTATATATGAGAACAAATCAGGAAATTAGTAATTTTGTAAGTTGAGTGCTGTTTGACACATCACCAGGAAGATCAGTTTTACAACTTCTGATAATAAATCAGCTGATTCCCAAGACATTACTTTGACGCGTTCTGATATTATTTGTTTCTTACAAATTTTTTTCCCTTGAAAAGAATCCAGCAACAAACATATGTTTTGAGGCGAACCATATGGTGGCTTTTTTCATGCATGATCATCATACAATCAGGGTAAAATATCATTTCTTAATTATGCTTGGGATGGAGAAATTTAGGTGATATTAAATTTTTTGACAAGTGAAAATAATGTAAATCATATGAAAAGAAAATTATCTAGTTCCAACATCAGTCTGTGTAAAGTGTTTTCCAAAAGACACGTCTTACCTTTAGGAGTTCAGCTTGGCTTCAGTCCTTGTATTTCATTGTCTCTTTCTGGAAACCGATCGTAGGGAATTGTTTTGCATAATCCTCAACCTCAAGACACAGCTCCGACAATGCAGATTGATGAATGTCTGACGTCATAGATGACACAAAGTCCTTCAACTTGGTTCCTAATGATCGCAACAAATGACGGTTATTATAATAAAAGTAGACTTAAGGAAATAGTTGGCAGCAAAAGTGCTGCAGATGGGCGTTACAAACAAGCGAGTAAAGAAAACAAAATGCAAGCACTCTCAGAATTTAAGTACCATTTGCATCAGCCTTTATCTTTAGGGCCAATTTCACAGCAGCGTCAAAGAATTCTGCTACCTTAACAAAATCTTCCTCAGTGAATCCCCTTGATGTGAGAGCCGGAGTACCTAGTAGATAACAAGGTACTCATCATCATGAATTAAGTGGTAGAAAATCAAAAGCAACAACATAATCACAAGGGAAAAGCTCACCCATACGAATGCCTCCAGGTACCATGGCAGACACATCCCCAGGAACCGTGTTTTTGTTGGCTGCAATATGCACAGCCTCCAAAACCTTTTCAACTCTAGATCCATCAATACCCTGCAAATGATAAACAATTAATTTGTACGTGTAAGATTCATCCTCTAGGGCTCAAAATTTTGTGGAAGAAAGTAAATGGAAAAAAGTTGAGTATAATAGTCCTAGCGCTGCAATGCTTACATATCAAAACAATGAATAAATGAGTTGAGTATAATGACAAAAATATGAAAAGTCATTTAACTAGGCTTCTGGCACAAGTTTATATGCTTGCCGTGGCATTCTACCCATCCAGTTCGAATGCAAACGAAAGCTTAAGATGTTGTAAGAAGTA
>AYJT01109493.1:0-14934 GCA_001278415.1 Ocimum tenuiflorum
TCAATGAAGAGAATCAACTCAAAATATATGGTACAATCTTGGCCAATTTTATGAATTTGCCACGAGATCGTTGCCAGGACGCATGCGGAAACCACACAAAATGGAAACAAAACTGGAAGCAAATGGATGGACGTCAAATGCCTTTAATCGCAAACCTCCAAGAACCGTAGGTAAATTTGACTCTTAGGACCCAAAGAATGAATTGATTCAACAAATGGGGTAATGAATCGTTTGATAAGTCAGAAGTGTAGAACTCTCAAAATTTCGGAGAAATAAACTCAATTTTATTAAACTGAAAACTAAAATAATTCTGAGTCCAAAGAAATCTATTCATAAGCGAATAAAATTCTAATACTAATCAATTTAGGAACCCTAAACGGAATGAACTTAGGAAAATAGGTATAACTATACTAGAAACAAGTTATGGATAAATCCAATCTAAAGGGGAATAAAAACATGCAAGAAAAAAAATAAGTTAAAAAAATGTATCGGAAATAACTAATATGTGTGGAATGTGAACATCCCTCTAAACTATATCGTTTAAGTCCATTTAGCCTAGATAAATTTATCATTTGCAGGCCTAGCTATCATCTCCAATGGACTTCTTGGTTAGCTCTCAATTCCAAACTTCTTGGATCATCACTGGCGATCCCTCTTTAAAAATTTTGTATCTAGCCCGTGTAACTGGCCTAACTGGTACATGTACTGGATCATGATTCATCCCTTGATTCTTCGAACTTTAGATTCCGTCAATCTCTAACTTTAATTAAGTCCTCAACATAAATATTTAAAAATATATGAAGGATTGAGCATCGTGTACTCAAAGAACATATTATGAAAGTGAATAATTGTATAATTTTCATGTCGTTGTCATCAATAATACACTGAGATTTTTATGTTAGAAAATAGACTCATTTTTACAAAAACATGTCAGAAGCAATGCATATTCTTGTATCAATATTATACACCATACACCTGGGTATCATGTATGTCATAAATTTATTTAAGGATATTTGGTTTGGAATAAGAGTTAATTACTGCATGATGGAGCTCATTGTCCTTTTTGTGACTACCTATCTCAAGCTCTGATCTCCTGAAGGAGCCGATTCGCTAGGACCGGATTCGAAGGGGATCAAAGAATCGGGATGAAAGGGAGAAACCATTGATATAGCCAAAACTCAAATAAGTTCTCGATTTATTTAGTTAGATAGATGAATATTCTATGGGAATTGGAATATCTTAAGTACACACTTGATTATCAAACATATTCTTTATCAAGCCAGCTGGAGCCACGTCTTGCACTGGGATACACATCAACAGAGATTATCAAAGTTATAAAAGTAGTACAAAAAGTATGTAGCTTGGAAACATATATGGAGATATGAATTTGGAGACTTTACTTATAGTCTCAAGAAACATGACTCAACAGCTAGCGCCTTCATTAGCTTCTCAATATGCGCATTGAAAAATTCGAGAAAGTACCTAGTGAACACAAAATTATATGTAAATAGTTTTGATATGTCATGTCTTTAACATACGTGTCCCACAAAGTTTTATTTAGAAATCAATTCATACCCACAAAATAGTTCAAGTATTTGTGCATAACGTTTTTCGTCTACATCACCAATTCACATATCCACTTATCTGTTTAGATGAACCAGGAAAGAGACCTCCTTCACCGGCCAAGATACTTAATTTGGTGTGATTGAGTCCTTTTGGTGACCATCATTAGTGCACTGTTCTTAGCATCTATTTCATTATTAAGACCCTATTTTTAGTCTCTGGCCTTTGCGCACCGAGAGTGGGACGTGACTTATTAGTCAGCCTCTATGCACCAAGACTCAATTCTTATACTACTATGACTAGGTATCCCAATCGAAGGACCAATAATCACTCATGATAATATTTTTGACCATGACAATTATTCACAAACAAATCATGCTTTCATTTTAGAAATAGAGTATAATATCGATATCACGTTGTATTTTCATAAACAAAGCTCACGTGGAGAATCTTGCCAAACTTTATACTCTGCTAAACATCTCGATCCTTGATATTTCAGTGCTTGTATGTCCTTCATTCACATGGAATCATTCATTTAAGGCAAAAACTTGTGTTAGACCACTTAAATTATTTAAGTGGATCTAAACTGTTCGTTTTCATCAACCCAAACCCAAACTCATATCCACCTTGGATTCTAAACCCATACCCACCTAAATAATTTAAACAGTGTAACAGGAGACCTCCTTTTCAGTTAGAATTACTTCGATAATATTCTAAAATCAGGTTCTACATGCTCGGAAACTAAAAAGGAAAGTTCAACATCTTTTCATTACAATTGGATTTGTTCTAAATCCCTTTTAAAAGTTAAATTATCAAATGAGGTACTTTTAAAAGGAGTAATTTCAATTTAGGATCCGAAAGATTGATTTTCAATCTAAAACTCGAAAAATATCAAAAATTTTTAATCCAAGACCCGAAAGATATCAACATTTTCAATCTAGGACCTCCACACTTAACAATGTTAAAAAGATATCCAGCGAATGCTAGCATGGCTGTTACATAGCCACATCATCAACACACTTCATATTTTTCACAACTAGATTAACATACAAAATCACCTCTCCCTGAACTTGCAATTTCTCACTTCTTAATTCTTTTTGTCGAGAACGAACAAATCATATTGTTTGTTTGTTTTTTAAATTTAATTGTAAAAAGTATGAAGTATGTTGATGATGTGGCTATGTAATAGTCACGTCAGCATTCGTTAGATGTCTTTTTAACGCTGTTAAGTGTGGATGTCCTGGATTAAAAATTTTGACATCTTTCTTGTCTTGAATCGAAAATCGATCTTTCGGATGAAAAATAGACAAAAAAAATCATCTTTCGGATCCTATATTCAAATTACTCATATTAAAAGAATTACTAGATCGATCCCAGTCTGGTTCTTTAAAATAACTATACAAAGAAATGAATAGATTTGACATTCATAAATTATTATAACGGTGATAACAAATCCTTAAAATTCCAGCATAACTGCAAGGATAATTAATATTTTTCATGTCTACTAAACTATAGAATGTTGGTGTTTTACTGCACAACCAAATTTTATGCATTGTGGTTAGTTCTCGGTTACAAATGTGACAAATTAACATAAGAACAAAAAAAAAGTATTCATCATTTCCTCGCATGTTTAGTGCAAATAATACCCTTTTGATTCTCATTTTATTATTATTCTAGATTCCGGATACCGGATTCGGAACGGGCTATCTTGACCCATCCAATTTTTGGGCCAATTCCCCATTCGTACTACCAAAAAATGAGATTCTTGCCGAATCTGAGTTTGCTACTCCAACCAGGTTTCGTACCAACTACCTACAGCTGTGCAGACATCACCTCTAACCACGAAATTACAATAAAATTTGTTTCTTAATTGCATCTCTAAAATTATCTTAACTTCATGTTTAAAACCATTATTACCACCAGACTGGAAGATCAATTCCTTAATTAGGGAGCTATGTTGTGTTCTCGGTAGGCAGTTTAGCAATTGTATATCATTTCATTCTTTACATTTGAAATTTCACTTCATATGAAATATTTTCCCGAGAAATCATGAATCTCTTGCTCGGAAATATTTATCATCAATATTAGTTTCGAAATACCAATTTTTGATGTTATACGATTTCTCTGAAAAACAAAATTAGGTATGTGACCGATGGAAAACAATCCGAGCGAAATCAATTAATTTACTCGTCTCAAATATGTATTCTAAAATATTGCTTACACAAATTTCAGATTCTTCTCCCGAAATATTATCCGTCGGAATTTAACTTATTGCTCACAATAAATTTTCTATAAAAATGTAGAAAATCTTATTAAATTCTAATTAAATTCTCAGACAAACAACGGGATATAATTAATATATTTCATTTAGTAATCTTGTCTTTTTTTGATACAGGAGAGAGGAAGAAAATGGAAAGAAACTAAAAGACTATGGATTGTGGAAGAACAACTCCCACTAAATCATAATTGAGCCATGCCTTAGCTTGATTTGGCTGCGTCATGAGTTCTCGATAGCAAGAGCAACTAAGCAATCAGCGGTAGAATTTGCTTCCCCATAAATGTGATGAAAATTGACTCTCCATTCCCTAGCCAGAATTTCCCTGATGCCGCCCAGAAGGTCCCCGTGCACTCCCCCACCTTCGCCGGAAGGATAGATCATTTATCACACCAAAAAAGAGAGCGTTGCCTGTTCCCCAAAAACCAGTATACTCCTTTATTGACCTCAGCCCAAACCTTCGATGGATCCTTTTCTCAAAGAATACCATTCCAAAGAGCCATCAACTCCGAACCCATATTTCGCACAAATGGTTTGCACCCAAAGTTTAGTTGGCTCAGTAATTATGGCCCAAACAAGCTTCATTCACAAGGCTTTATTCATCAAGTGAAGTTGCTTAAAGCCAAATCCACCCTCCAGACGGGGTCTGCAGACTTCATTCCAAGAAACTAAATGGGTTTTGTGACGCATATCATCACTACCCCACGTAAACCTTCTGCATTTCTTCTCCAGCTCCTAGCACGTGGGAAACCGGTAAAAGCGCTGTTTGCATCGTATAGATTGGCAACACACTAAGGACCGATTGAGCAAGAGTAACTCTCCCCACCATTGAGAGCGAAGACGCCTTCCAAGAAGCCAAACGACTTTCAGCTTTTTCCAGTAAAGTCTCATAAGTCCTCTTCGTTATTCGATCATGAATAAGAGGTACTTGCCCAAGTCTTACACCCAAACTCTCAGCCAAATCTTGTTTCGTCTCTTCCATCACATTTTTGGAGAAGAACACACTGGTTTTTGCATTACTCACCTTCAACCCTGAAGCAGAGCAAAAAGTATGGAATGCCTTCTTAGCCGTCTCAACTTGGGACGTGTTGGCTTCCAGGAAGAGAAGCAAGTCATCAGCGAAGGAAAGAGAGGTGATTTTCACCTTTCCTGTGCCAACCTAAATAGGTTTCCACGTGCCTTCTCCAACCATGCAATTGTTAATATGGGCCAGCCTGTCCATGAACAAATTAAAGAGGTAAGGGGATATCGGGTCCACTTAACGGACACCAGGAGAAGTCTGAAACTCCTCCGTCAGCGCACCATTCCATAAAAGTTGCATCTGCGAGGTAGAAATACACTTCATAATGATATAAGAGATATCTTCTGGAACGCCAGCCAAACTTAGAGTCTCACGAATGAAATCCCAATTAAGAAGGTCGTAGGCTTTTTCGAGATCCACCTTTATCACCATGTAACCCGTGCTTCCTTTCACTCTCCTCATCGAGTGAATTAGTTCTTGTGCGACGATAATGTTATCAGGGACGAAGCTAGCTTGAGCTGGTCCAATAATTTGGGAGGAGGATCGGCCTCAAACGTTCTGCCAGCAGTTTAGTAATAAGCTTGTAGGGCACATTAAGGAGACTGATGGGCCTGAATTGTTTGATAATCTCCTGGTAGGTCGTCTTGGGTGTCAGGAAAAGTAACCTTTTATTGATATCCTTCAGGAGGTCTCCTCTACTCTTTGTACCATTGATCATGCCCCACTTGTTGCCATTGTCTCTGAAAAAAGAGGGCGTGAAGGCCATCTTTCCCGGAGCCTTGAGGGGTTTCACGGCCTGTCCGATTCTGGGTGCGACGAGCACGTACACTTCTGTGATAAAAGGCAGTGTTCCTATCCCCCATCAGGTTCCAATCCCTTTGTGACTTCTGCATCATAAGAAGTTCTTCTTCTAAGGGAACGCTTTCAAGCTCTTTGGTTAAGCTGCGTTCCAAAGCAACCATCCTGGTAGAATTTCTTCTTTGCTTCGCACGTTGAATACCCCTAAACCGTGCTAGGAGGGTTTTCTTCTTTTTAAAAATATTTCCAAAGACCCTAGTGTTCTAGTCTTTTGCTTTAACCCTGAAGTCCTCCACGGCAGATGAGTAATCCTCATCAACAGACCAGGCATCAGAGACCACTGATTGGATATTATTATGCATGAGCCAAGCCGCGAGGAACAGAAGGTTTGTTCCATTTTGAGGAGGAGAGGAGTGTGACCGGAGTGAATTCTGGAGAGATGAAGGACCTGCCCATAAGGCCACTTGTTAATCCAATCAGAGTTACACAAAAAACAGTCCAGTTTCTCTGACAAGGAAACCCGGCTCCACGAATATTGCGTACCATCTGTACACAATTCCATAAGCCCATTATTGGAAACCCAAGATTGGAAGAGTCTACACGTACTTGAATGTCTAATCGATCCTCCGCTACGATCAGAATTTTGCAAAAGACAGTTGAAGTCCCCTCCAATTGCCCAAGGTTCATTCATCCCAGACGCCAAATCTTCTAACATTTTCCAAAGCCGACGTCTTTTAGCCCTCTGGGGGCTAACATAGATAAAGGAGAACCACGACTGAGTTTTATTCACTTAAATTTTAGTGTGCACCAATTGCTTGCTCCAGCTCGTGATAGTAAGGTTCACACTATCCCTCCAGAGAACCCATAAACCACCAGAAGGACGATACTATTGCAGCAACCATGCAAAGGTTCGTTGAAATTTGCGGCATCTCACCCCTTGTACATTCCACAACATGATATCCATAAATAAAGGTCAATACACAAATTCTCTTGGAGGAGATATACACAGTCGAAGGACTACCCTCTTCGTCCATATCCGAAAGGTCACCGGAAGCCATGTTCTTATGTAATATATGAGGCGGCTTATCATTCATGATGGGGGTGGAAGCCGAGTTTAGGACTTCATCCCGTGACTCATTAGAATAGCCATGTGATGATTCCTTGGGTTTAAACCCGCTCCTGCAGAGAAGATTATGGATTCACTATTTTCACGGAAAGGTCTGTGGGCTCTCCCCCTCTTGGGCTTTCGAGGTTAATAAATTCCTTTGCCGCTTGTCCATGTGATTGACCTCCCTTTTCAAATACTCCCAGTCGGGAATTGCTCAGTCAAATCATTTTCCACAAAAACTGCGTTGAATCAATTGCTGTTATGGTTGTCCAAACATTGAGAACAATGCAAATCACGTCATGTTGAATACTCAATTATGCACATCCCAGATTTCACCGCTAGCAAAAACACACATGTTATTCAATCTAAACAATTGTTATATCTTTTATAGTGCAACAGAAATAAGGGTATAACTTTAGCAAGAACAAATTAAGAGAAAACTCGAGGCTTGTGAATATTACAGTTTTCTTAAACCAAATTTGGTTTCCAAGACACAACAGATAAATTGGTGTAGTTCTGCAAGCTAAAGTAATGCTCAAACTTGATTAAGGCAAGAAGAGATGCTAGAGAGAGAAAACATGAATATATATTAAAACTTTTCTTATTTTGTGTCCCTTAAATAATGAAATAAGAGAATCCATTTCAAGTGTGACCACTAGCAAAATATAAATGAACTTGGTGAAGAATTAGAGATGAAAGCCACATCTCTTTAATTTCCATCATTTTTCATGACTCTTCAATTTCCATAACATTTTTTTAAGTTTCTCCAACAATTCCCACAAGATGAAATAGACGAAAAAAATGATCAAGTTTTGAATCCAACATAGGATAGGTAGGCTTGACCATTTAAACTTTCCTTTGTAAAATATAGACATTATTAGGTATAAGTAAACACGATGTCTTTCAACTGGTATGGCATTTTTATAAACAACATATATCTTGCATATGACTCTCTATAACATACCTTAGTTCTTGTTGAGGTTCGATTTTGATCGGCGAGATCAAAACGGGCTCTAAGGTTCAATTAATCGGAACACCACGACTTCCAGGAAAGATTTATCGTCCCCCGGAATGGACCAAATGATATTTTATTGATTTCAAGTGAAAATTCACGATTTAAGGTGTTTTCTGATGATCAGAGGTCGGAAATTACAATACAAGCGAAAGAAAATGCTAGGCTAGGTGAGTAGGGTGTGAATTATGTGAATGTGTCGTACACATGCTCTTAAATACAAGGATTTTAGCAAGAATATGAATTATTCCTAAGCTAGGTGTCACTCAAATATCGACATGAAGATTCCACAAGTGTATGGGTCGTTCGTAATATAGAAGAGAGCAAGAGTATCGTATCCGCAGGGATCAAATATATGAACCACAAGCAAGTACTAGTGCCCATTTTTAAGCAATTATTTAGGAAAAACACAGAGTGAAGTTGATCATGAATTAAGCAAAACAAAGATAAAGAAGTTATGACGAAGGAACTAGAGAAGAATATTAATCGGATGATAAAAACATATGATTCGAGATTCTTTGATTGCTAAAAAAAATTAATTATTTAATCAAGTTTCAACAATCCAATGTAATCTTCCTAAAGTGAGAAATCACAAACTAAACATGATCACTTGATCATGCACATCACGCACATAAACATATAAAACTCATATCAGGTCGGAATCCGAGCCATACATGAATATCATTAAGAGGTTAGTTCATACTCCATGTTAAATATGCATTTTATCAAATAACACAATTAACAAATCCTTCATTCATCAAAACAATCATAATTATCCACTATTGTCATAGAAAGATTAATCATGATAAATACATACAAAACAAGAAATGGATGAACTTTAAGGAAGAAGGAATTATTAAAAGCAAAATTAAACAATTATAAATGTGCTCATAAGAAAATCCCAACTCCCATCAAAACTTAAGCAATCATGATGATAGAAAACCTTTCAACCATTAAATCCAAACGAAAAGTAGAAAAAAAAAAGTCAAGGAAACAAGCCCGTTGAAATTCTTCGATTGGATTGATCGAAACATGTCTTCTACATCAATTTATTACCCAAATTGTGTTCTTCCCTAGTGTTTTCAAACTCCATGAAAACTTCTCTAAAAACTATCTAGGTAACGTCCCAAATCTAAATTTAAAAGTTTAAATACAAGGAAGTTCAGATATTTGCCAAATGGGTAAAAACTACGCCGAATCGCGGCCGCGCCGCCTACCGCGGCGCTTGACCGCAGTAAATGAACTAAAAAAGCTCATCCTGACACAGCCCGCGGGGCCGCCCGCAGCACCAACTGCGGCAAAATACCTTGTTCGCAACTCTCTGTTGCCAAGTCTGCTGGAACGCGGTCGAAGCTCTCTTTTTTGCACATTTTCATGGTTTTCTCCACTTTGCTCAATTTCTTGACCATTTGGCTGGACCGATTCATGTTTCATGATCATTTTTAACTTGTCACCGTTGCATCTATGCTCTGTTTACCTTGCAAACACGATTTTCATGAAAAACACGAATCGAATTCATGCAATATCTCAACAATCATGTTTTGAACATAATAGAGCATAACTAACAAAAAGTGACATAACTCATACAAAATATTGTCATAAAAACAACCCGAAATACTCTTAATAATCATGCACAAAGAGTAGTTATCACTAAAGACTAAATCTGCAAATTCTCGATAAGCAATCTGCAAAACTTAGCAGATAAGTTAAAGTCACGCAGATTCTGCCTTGAGTCAACAAAAGAATCATTCTTGATCCTTCTTGTACGTGTGAGACTTCTTGATCCACTTTTTGTGTGAGAACTCGAGAATTCTTGTCTCCGAGATGAATGTTTGAGGTTGCTTATACTCGAGATGGATCCTCGAGGTCTGAGGGTTCCGGGTGCCTTCCTTTAGGATGAGTTTGGGGCTCGAGCTCTCCGGAGATCGAGATCGGGATTCGAGGCTTCTTGATATGGCCAGAATATCGATCTAGAAGGGAGCTCGAGAATCTCCGGCGGCTCAATATTCGAGGTCGAGGGCTTAGATTCTGCCATTAATTTTGACCATCAACAGTTGTCATTACGTCCATTCATGGGCTCGAACATATTTGGTTCTGCAAGAGGATCTGAGAATTAAGTCTCACATAATTCTCTTCAGAGTGACCTAACTTCTCTCTTAGATAGATAATTCTTTTAAGTAGCACATGCTACTCGACTTATCAGCACATAAAAATTATTAGAAACAAATTATTTATCATTTTTCCTTAAGTATCACTTCAGTATAGAGAGTAATCCCCCATAGTGATTTACGAGTCTTTTTACAAATAGGTTGCCTCATTGAACCTGATCTTTGGATCTGCACTCAACTGAATCGGTTTTTCATTCTGCCAACTCTATTTAGAGACTTTAATTTCATCCATTTTGTTGATTTACAATTGACTCAGAGCTTAATCTTTTGGTTCATGGATCTATTAAGTCATTTGGTTCATGGATCTATTAAGTCATCATTGACTCCACGTAGTCAATCGAAATAACATCATCAACTGTCACCGGCGGATGTACATATAAAAATGGGGATGTACCCTCAATATTTTTTTATATATGTCTATATATATACATAATTGTATTTTTAAAAAAATATATACATATAATTATACCACATTAGTTTATTTACTATAATTCACAGTTCAATATAAAACTAACACTTAAAATTTATAGAAGTTCAATATGAAATCAACACCTCAAACGTCTACGTCCATCAATTAAAAATAACATGGGACCCACTAATATAATTTTCATTGCATTCGTAAAGTATAAAAAATTTAAATCTATTGGTTAAGATTATTTTCCCCTTGATCGACAAAAAAAGTAAAATTATTAAATAACCACGTCCCTGAAAAAGTTAGAAATTTTAATTTATAAGTATCGTGTGCTTGTGATTTTAGTAGATATTTTAATTATGATTTTAATTCTGATGATTATTTCACTTTCATTAAGAAAATATTTTCCTACAAGTTGACGATGATATCATAGTTCGCTTTCAAAAATGAGGGTTCGACATACTCAAGCACCATCATAATTTTCTTTGAATGTTGTATGTTTTCTCTATAAATTGCATATTTTTCGTTGTAAGACTTTAAATATTAAATAATATATATTAATGTATTTTTTTAATATTATAAATTTCGTTCTCCCAATTTTGAATGTTTTGGTCCGTCACCGGTTGAGTTCAATCTTGGCAATGGCCTGCTATGTTTATTTATTTTTCACCAGCAACAGAAGTAAGTTATCGCGCCCCTCACATGAGCCTACCGGTGATAGCCCCAAAAAGCGGAGATCGATTGCGCGAGCCATATGGCGGTTCATTGGGCCAAGCAAAATTACTTATTTTTTTAATTATTTTTAAAAATTAAATTTTGTAAACATAATAGTTTATCACTAAATAATAGTGACAGTATATCTTTATTGTTAAAATACAATACTTTAGCAATAAAAATTCACGTCAGTGTAGCATTGACAATTCATTGCGATCATAACTCAGGAGTCAATGATATAGTCACTACATAAAGATGAAAAAAAATGTCACTAAATTGATAATATTCTTAGAATCAACAAACTTGTGGTCAAGAAACCGACCTACAAGAAATTAAGAAATTTCTTAGGCTCATATATCTCTGTTCTTATACTTATCCAAATATTTATTAGAAGTTTTCAAAAATTTATACACATTATAAAATGTATCCACCAAACAGTTTAGCACGTGCAAGAAATGAAAAACAAAATTGTGTTAGACTGCATAAATAATTTAGATGGATCTAAAAAACTCATTTCCTTGATCCAAATTTAAATTAATAAGATAAGATTGGATCAAATGAATAGGTTAACCTGCGTAAGTTATATAGGCAATCTAACATGACACCTACTTGCAAGAAATATGTGTACGTTTTTCGACTCATCACGTCTGCGAACTCTTGAGTAACAACATCTTTCTCCAGTGTTGGAGCCGTTTTCGTTAAGAAGCTCACATTGTGGTTAAGTAAAATAACATTTTATATTACCAACATTTGAAATTTAATCCAATGAATGTCTCGTTTGTCAGCATCTTTTACAGGGTTATTGACAAAACTGATCCTCATAATAGAAGCGGCAGCAATATTATTCATTTTGTTCAATAGGCATCTTCACTCAAGTAGTAGAATTTGGTATAGATTGTTATTTTCTATAACTGAACAGAAACAACACAACTTTGGCTCCAACAAATTTAGAGGAAACTCGAGGCACATGAAGATTACAATTTTCTTAAACTTAGTAGTTTGAAGAAGCTGGTCCAAATTTGGGGTTAGTTTTGCGAAAGGATATTAAACTATCGTCTTTGCATCAAAAGGATATTGAACTATTATTTGTATCGAAATGGGTACTAAATTTTCATTTTTAATATAAAGACAATAGTTCGTTAACTTTATAAGAAATTAACCATCCGAGTTTGTTTTTTGAAATACTATATACCCCTCTTCAATATCAATTCTGTACTTCATTTCCAATTATAAAAATAGTATTTCATTTCCTACTCTATTATACTCTTGGTAAAATTAATACTTAAATATAACATATTATACTCTAATTAATATTACTGAACAAAAAATTGAATTAAAAAATAATTCACAAATCATGATTGTAAAATTAATCATTTTTCTAATTCAATATTAAATAAAAAAAATTGAAACTTCAATACTAAAACTTATATGTATTGTAATGGAGTGGAATCAACCGTACATTAAATAGGAAAAATAACAAATTTATTTTCAAAACGTGAAATAAAGATTAAAAAACTTAATAATAAAAGTAGAATTATTAATGTGAATGGAGCTATTGGTATGTGATTTGGTTCGAGATACACACCTGTGTTGGTTTTAATCTATCTTTAGGTAATCTAACATTAATGTTGACAACAATTTGCTAGATCTTTCAAACTAGCAATACCATCATCTTTTACATAGATAGAAATATCCTCTTGAAACGCTCCAGAAGATGGAATATCACACACATATTATTACCACCCAAAACCCAAAAAAAAATAAAGAGGAAAGGTTTAGTGAATATATATACACAACTACGAAAACCCATTTACTAGTAAATTATTCAACAGCTATCCCTCTTATAGCAAGGGTATCCACCTGCTTGGGCCTCTTATAATTCTTGAGCAAAAGAGAGCTGCAAACCACACTAACTGAAGAGGCTGCCATTGCTGCTCCGGCAATCCATGGCGGCAAACGGAATCTGCTGAACGGGAACAACGCCCCGGCAGCAATAGGGATTCCGAGGACGTTGTATCCTAATGCCCACAGATAGTTGAGGCGGATTCGGGAGAATGTTTTCCTCGAAAGGTCGATAGCAGTTATCACATCCTCCAAATTGCTCTTCATCAAAACAATGTCTGCAGCTTCGATAGCAATGTCAGTGCCCGCACCAATTGCCATCCCTACATCTGCGGCAACTAGTGCTGGAGAGTCATTGATCCCATCTCCCACCATTGCTACAATGTTGCCTGCAGCCTTTACGCGAAACAAACACATAAAAAACTTGTGCCTATGAACTATAAACCAAGTGTCTATTATCAAAAAGACAAAACAAAACAAAGAGGAGAATTCTCTATTCAAAAACTAAAAGATGGTTTAGTTCTCGATATAGGATCCAAAAGATCCCAATTTCTCAATTGAGGATCATAACATGAGATCTTGAATGGAGTACTTGTTGATCTTTTGGTCATCGATTGAGAATTTTGGGCATCTTTCAGGTTCTGGACTGAAAACTCATCTTTTAGGGACCGAGAATTGAACCATCTTTTCGGTTGTAATAGATAATCTCCAAACAAAAGAAAGTAGTTTAATGCTTGGACTAATGGTTCACACACAAACTTGTGCCTATGAACCATAAACTAACTACTTACTCTTTAAAAAAAAGGAGAATTCTATATTCAGAACCTAAAAGATGGTTTGGTTTTCAATGGAGAACCCAAAAGATCCCAAATTCTCAGGATCGTAACATGAGGTCTTGAATTGAGAATTTGATGATCCTTGGGTCCTCAATTGAGAATTTTGGGCATCTTTCAGGTCCTGAATTGAAAATTCATCTTTCAGTAATTGAGAACGAAACCATCTTTTCTGTTTTAAATAGATAATTCTCCAAAAGAAAAATAGTAGTTTAATGCTTGGACTAATAGCTTTGTTAGAACTCAAGATAAAACTGATTAAAGAATCCTCAACGATGTCAGTGCATATATTGATATGTAATGCAAGCATAAAATTGCACCTGTATCTCCTTGACCTTCTCTGCTTTATCCTCGGGTTTGGCTTGTGCGATTACGGTGTCTATACCAACTTCCTTGGCAATAGCATTTGCAGTTCCCCAATTGTCACCCGTAACTACTATACTCTTGACTTTCATAGATTTGAGGAAAGTAATGACTTCACGAGCCCCGGGCTTCAAAGGATCTGATACAGCAACTACTGCGACCAGCTCCCTGTCAATAGATACAAGAATGGCTGTTTGAGCCTGAACTTCAGTTTCTGCTAGCACGTCTTCTGCTTCTAGTGAAATGGTTACACCGTGATCTACCATCAAACTCTTGTTCCCAACGAGGATCTCTTTGTTACAGACAACAGCCTTCACCCCATTACCAGTTATAGACTCAAAGTCATGGGCTTCAGGCCAAACAGGATTCTCTTCCTCTTGATAGAATTTCTTGGCATGCTCAACAATTGCCTTGGCCAATGGATGTTCACTGTTTACCTAATGAAGAGAAACACAAGAATCAGTGTGTTTGGTATGCATTGAATTTACACCAGTGAGAGAAAATTGCAGCCTCAATTTCAAGATAAGTTGGTATTATGGTGTGCATTCATTCCAATCCTCGTAAACTACCAATGTTTAAAGAAAGTTGAACTTTGCCCCTCAAAACAAAAAAGGATAATTAGAATTTAAGTGGTGGTGATATATTCCAACTAATAACATCAGAACAATTCAGTTTTGTGATGAGAGAAGACATTTAGGTGGCGTTTGATTGGTGGATTTTCGGAATTGGGAATGGGTTCATACCCAAATATAATGTTCGGTTGATAATTTCGGAATGATTACCAATTATTTGGGAATCACCAAACCCATCTGAGTCGGTGGGTTT
>AYJT01109500.1:0-10225 GCA_001278415.1 Ocimum tenuiflorum
AGGTCACCGCCCCCGATATCAAATCAATGCAGATCCACCACGAAGCCCGCCATCCGAAGATCCCTTTCGACGAATCCAAGCTCAATAACCTTCACTCCACTGCTAACGCGGAGACCTCCTCCAAGCCTAAGCCCGGCGTCCGCGGCAGCTTGAAGAAATGATTTAATTTTCTACTTTTTTATGTTAAATCACAATTATATCTATGCAGCTGAGCGACTGCTGCTGCAGCTTTATTCTGCCTTATTTCGATGATAACTGTGCGTCTGATGCTGTAATTTTTGGTGTTCTTGTGTTATTATAGATTCGGATTGCATTACTCGTCTCTGTTGGTAATGGTAACGATAAAAGTCCTGGTAAAATTATGCCTGTTTTTGCGTATTCGAGTGTCTGGTACTCAATTCCCCCAGTGTATGCCATGTGATTTGATGTTAATTCTCGTGCCCTTTAGTGAACTTTAAAGCTCTGTTTCATTAACTCAATCGTGATTGTTGTATGATTTCCCAGATATAGAAAACGAGTCTCTCTGTGGTGATTTTAAGATATAATATTATACCCATTACTGGAGAATTAATCTCTCTATGTTTATTATACATGCAGTACTATCTTGGTCAACAATGCATGTTACTGAAGATTAATATGGTGTTCATGGTAGCTTCTTCTATACGAAATTAGGGTTTTAATTAAGCTGAACATGAAACTGATTGAGGCATTCTAAGATATAACATAGTATAATCACTTAAGAAGATGTTGACTTCTTTTTCTTTTCCCTGTTATTACTTTATGGAGATCAGCCAATATTCTGCGAGTTAAGTGTAATTTGATTTGTCAGTTAGCCTGCTCAGAGTAATCAATATTTTTCATCTTTGCTGAACTTTGTTCCATGTTATGTCGAAAAAAAAAACGACGCATACATGATCCATGATTGTGAATTCATTGCAATTTTTAAACAACACAGATTGTTAATGTGTGTCTATCCACACTTGTTTCAAGATTTTTAGAGGTAACTTACTATTCTTTGTTGGTCCTGCTTCCACATTTATTGCAAGAAAGTGATCTCTATCATTCCTAAAATAGTTTATCTAAGACGATGTTATGTACTCTCATATCATAACTTGTATTGTTCCTTGAACTTGATCTGGTTAACATGGATAATGGGAAGGCCTTGGCTTGATTCATAATATGTATAATTGTCTTAGTCTGGGACATGCCCTACTAACACATCTTCCCAGCTGCAGCATCTGAAAAAGTTGAGCTTATATTGCTTGTACAACGGAATGCCACCTTGCATATCAGCAGGCAAACCATCAAAAGACAGATTCTGTAAGTAGTTTCTGTATCATATTGTGCTAGCAGGATTAAGTTTCACAGCGTCATTGATACGGCTGTTGATGAGAATGGACTGATAAATTGATTTTTGTTGTCGAGGAGAAATGTTTTATTGTCTGTATGTGCTAATGTTGCTTCATGTCTGTGTATGGCCCTCTGTGTTTGCTCCATTTCATAGTCATGGAATTCGCTTTTGTTTGTGATTGTGTTGGTGTTATGATAATTAGTGATGAGATATCTGATTCAACTTTGCACACTCCACCATCTTTGGTTCCACATATTTGTAAGCATACAAATAGTTTTGTAGTGATGGCAATTCACATGCTAGATTCAATTATAAAGTTACATATTCAAGCACTCAGATTTTAGACCATCCACGTTCATGTTCCTCGCATGAGAGTGAAGACAGAAAATAAAAATAAAAAAAAAGAACTGAACCGCAGAATTTTGAGTGTCAAGGTTGATGAGGCAGGTTGGCCACTCAAGCTCGACGGCATCCAATCATTTTGTTGCCACTCGGCATATTTTAATTGGATCTTCAGATTATATATTATGATTGTAAGTTTGTAAAAGGGTAACTGTTCATTAAAAATGAGAATTATATCAATATTTGTAATCATCTTTCTCTATTAATAGAGCTTAATATTGATATGTTTTCACAAACAAACTAAAGCTCACTATTTTAATTTTATATTCCCACTCTTGTAACTTTTATTTTGTTATTGAGTTAAATAGTAACTTTTAAAGTGTACAATAATTAATTTTTAATAAATAATCATGTATTTCAAAAATAAAATATATTTTTATATTTTTTTGTTAATTCTTTCGAATACAATAAAAATTGTTATAAATAATATGTATTAAAAAATGAAGCAAAACAATTAGATTGTACTGGTGTCATAGATCTCAGATTTATCCTCCTCGAGAGAATAGTACCCAACATGCTCTATGGGCTGGGCTCAACCAAAAATTAGCCTTGTGGGCTCACAATTTCTCAGAAAATGTGTATAGCCCATTTCATATATTTTGACAGGTGACATGTCAGCATCTCTTCCTGAAGGTGATATTATTCACTCATTCTGCTTCTTAAAACTTCTAAATTTAATTAATATATAAATATTATTATAAGTGACTTTTGCACTCTATAGAGTCCTGATTTGGATCCCCTATTACATAAAATATTACACTTTACACATTGTGTTATATCAAATGAATTCTTGAAATGTGTACAAATCACTTAAGATTAATTATATTCATGATAAGGAAATATTTTATCTCAATATATCATCCTTAATTCATACTCATGTAAAAAATCAATGTGGCATATGACAGGGAATCTGGAAATTACAGTCCCCAAAACTTAAAAGCATTATTTATAAGATGATAATTCTATGCCATGTTATTTGTCGAGAGTGGTAACCCAATTTGTCGAAGCACCATTGGGTAAATTTGTCCACCTTATTGACGAAGACCCACACATGTTAGTTGTTGCACTAACACAGATTTCTACTCCACACCAATTAATGTCGCCATTTCAGATAAAAAAATGAAAACGACTTACCCCGAAATTAAAAAAATGTTAATTCTTAATATTCATAGACCGACTCACAACACGTGTTTTCATGCATGTAACATAATTATATTATGTAATACTTTATAATAAGTTTCACATCGATATTTTAACAGATATAATTTATTGCGTGCATCGATTGACGTGATCGTGGAACGAATTAGATTATAGTAGCTAGTGTGGACTTGAACATGTTTATCCTTTAATTCTGTGTCACAAATATCTTGTGCCTAAACACTTGTTCCTATTGCCGTGTTAAATGAAAACTATGATCATCTCTTTCCCCGCTTCCAAAAGTAACATCTAATATTAATTCATTTGTCCAATAAAATATGGAATATAATGTGCATGTTAATTGAAAATTAAAAGCTGACAAATACACGAATAGTTGATTTCAATTGACTAACCAAATGAGTTTTATATCAACTTTTGTTGGCATATTCAAATAATCAAACCCGAAGATCCAAAATCTCAATATCTACTCTCGTGATGCACACTTTAATAAATTCCAATGCATAAATTAAAGTACTTTTACCATGCGATGATCACACAATTAAAATAACCAAATCAATATGTGTTTGTTGAGTCCAGATCTTGAGGTAGAGCTCGCCATCTTATCGAATTTATAGAAATTACAAATTTTTCACAAATCCATACATTTTAAAGCAGTTTTTTAGTTCAAGTACCATAATCGTTCCTGAATTCAAAGTGAGGGATTGATAGTCAATGATTTTAATTTCTCGTCTGAAAAATAAACATTTGATTACTCAACTAAAAAAAACAACAACAGAGAATGATCTTTTAGTTTGTGGAATCGCATACGTTATCTTAATTAATATGAATTAAGTTGAATAAAACAATACATACCAGCTATCCAACAACGACTTTTATACAAATCGAAAAAAAATTTGATTTATTTAATTTGTTTTTTGAGAAATATGAAAAGGAAATCCCGTGAGTCGGATGGGGCCGGCCATTGATTCCACTATATCGTGCTGGCGGAGAATCCAATAAACCCACGACCGACACCAACCAACTCCACCGCCGGCGTCGCCTCCCGCCGCCCCAACAATCAATGCTACATCGGCCAATCTCTCTACCCAAAAAGTAGCGAATAAATAATGCACTAATTTTTCAATTAATCTTTTTAGAAAAAAAAAATGTCGTCCTTGACCAGCATCCCGTTTCAAAAATTGTTGGCTGCTTCCACTGCAGCTGCAGCTTCTTCTTCGTCTATTTCTCCGCTCAAATCTCTCCTTTTTAAACCCATTCAACCTCGATCCCTCTTCAGTCCCAAACCCCTCTCCGCCGCAAATCCATTCCGTCTCCGCTTCGCCGCCGCTCTCTCAACCATGGGTGATGTCACTACCGATTCCTCCATGGACGCTGTCCAGAGGCGCCTCATGTTTGAAGACGAGTTTGTGCCCTCTCTTATTATTTCTCTATTGATTCCTGATTAACGCATTGCTCGTGTTTTGGATATCGGGTTTTGTTGGTGTAAATTTGCTTTCTTGTCGGATTTGGATTATCTGGGTATTGTTGGGCCTCGGAGTCATAGCAGTTTTGATGTTGAAATTATGGTGGAATGAGTTATGAATGAGCTTTTTTTTCCTCATATGTTTTATTTCATTTCATTTAGGACTTATGGTTCATATGGTGTGTCATGCCTGTGCTCATGGAATGAATATTTCTCTGTCTAAGTGAAATAAAGTTTTGCGTTTAAATTCATGGTGTGCTGTGTTAGTTGGGCTTGTTCTCATGATTCTTTTTTTTTGGTTAATTACTCTGTGCAGATGCATATTGGTTGATGAGAACGATCACGTGGTTGGCCATGAATCCAAGTACAACTGTAAGTTGATGTTGCTTCTTCCTTAATTTTTGGTAGTGATAACTCAGTTGAATAGGTAGCTCATTCAACACTCAGATTTTTGTACTCAATTTTGTTTTGATTTTTCTTTTTCCACTTTTAGCTAGTATAGAAAACATACCCATTTGTGGTATGAAAGACATCATTTTTAGTTGGTTACCTGCATTTCTATGGAGTATTTGTTCACAAGGCATGCATCGGGTTCTACTTTGACACTTAAAGATGGAAGCTTTTATAGTTTCGTCATATCTTAAGCGTTTTCTTCCTGATTTGATGCTTCTTAGTGTGTTTGTCAAAATATTTCTTGCGAGGTATTATTGACCCAAAAATCTTTCAATAATGTGCAGGTCATCTGATGGAAAAGATTGAGTCTCTAAATCTGTTGCATAGGGCTTTCAGTGTCTTCCTGTTTAACTCAAAATATGAGCTATTGCTTCAGGTATAACTGGCTAGATCGTTTACAGTCTCTATATATGTTCATGTTGTATTGATCTGTGTCATTGACTTGTGCACATTTAACCTTGGCGATGAGACTGCTTGTTTGAAGTTCATTTTCACACTATACTTACTAGTTCTTGTTTAACTTTATTTGGATCTTAATCTTCTAAGTTTACATAGTTGAATGGATTGAATTGCTATGAAAAGATAACACTATACAGCACCCTTTATCCGATTTTGGAGCGTGGATTATTGATTTGTCATTGCCCATGGGGTATCTTCATCATCACGTCTGTCTTCTTTCATGCACATCACCCTGATAATTCTTTCCGGGTTCTTGTTTGTCTGTTTTGTACGCACTCGTCTACTTCTGAATTTGGTGAGTGGAAAAAAAAGACCTTGAGATATAGACCCTTTATCTGATTTTCAGTGTTATGTGAATGCTGAAGAAGATCTCCACAAATGATGTCTACTTAATCATTCAACTAGAAAGATTCATGATATTTTTTCTGCTTCATTCGACAAATTGACTTCTTGATTACACTGATGAAATCAATCTCCCAACTGACTAACACATTTTATCCTCTTTGTTCCCTTGCAGCAACGATCCACAACGAAGGTGACTTTTCCATTGGTGTGGACAAACACCTGCTGCAGTCATCCACTGTACCGAGATTCTGAGCTAATCGAAGAAAAAGCTCTTGGTATTGTATTATATAGTACTCTGTTCATAATTCAATTAAAAGTAACTCTTGTCTAAATCAAGTTGTAACTGAAGGGGTGAGAAATGCTGCTCAGAGAAAGCTTTTGGATGAACTCGGCATCCCTGCTGAGGACGTGCCAGTCGACCAGTTCACTCCATTAGGACGCATGCTGTACAAAGCACCATCAGATGGAATATGGGGAGAGCATGAATGTAAGTGATTTACACCCGAAAACCATATAACGCAAACTACAGCTATCTCCCAATTGCAACATGTGTCGTGTGTGTTTGTGCGTGCAGTGGATTATCTCCTCTTTATCGTTCGAGATGTGATGGTGCATCCAAACCCTGATGAGGTGGCGGACGTGAGGTACGTGAACCGCGAAGAGCTGAAGGAGCTCCTCCGGAAAGCAGACGCAGGTGAGGAGGGGTTGAAGCTGTCGCCGTGGTTCAGATTGGTGGTTGATAACTTCTTGTTCAAGTGGTGGGATCACGTCGAGAAAGGGACGCTGAACGAAGCAGTGGACATGAACACAATCCACAGGCTGTTGGAGAAATAAAAGAAAGTCTTGTCTTGTGTGATGATGTCTCAACTTAATCATTTATCATCGTTCAGTTTGTTGGCAAATAGATAGGGGTGGTGTTGACACCAGTAAAGCCTAATCGTGTGAACTGCAACAGGGCTCGAAACTTGGGCATCTCTGTATGTTGTTTAGTGTGGTCCGTATTTTTTCTGCGGCTGTTCAATAAATTGTTGTTATCTGATGAAATTGATTGTTCGTTTTCTATTGCTCTCAGACGCAAACTAGCAAACAAACCTCAAGAAACATAGATAGCTTTTTCTTTGTTTTTTTAGAGGGAAGAAACATAGATAGTTGAAGACAATGATCTACAGTTCTATTTTTGTGTCGTGAAATTCACGCAACAATGAATTAGAAACTTATGCAAAATGTGTAGATGAGTCGAGGAGTCTTTTTTCCGCAAGACAAATTACACATTGGCTAGTGCTTACGGTTTTGCCATTCCGTTCACAAAGAAGATGAAATGACTTCGTTCTTGATGTAGTAGCACGACAATGACAAGACTCCGGCAAACTAGATGATGGTAAGCTGAAGTTGCTAATGATATTAGCAACATTTGAGATGATTTTTGTAGATCAAAATGCTGCAACATTTGAGTCCAAAAGTCTAGTTGGTCATGACATGATATGCACACCTTGGACCTATACATAGACCGTTCCACTAGCGAGGGAAATTATCTTATCATGGGCCACACTTGACCACAATAAAGTTGGTTGAATTGAATTAGTAATGGTCTGATCCATTATTTTACTACTAATGTAGTCGTTAATATATTTTCTCCAATACTAGTGTATTGGTCTAACTCGGTATGATTTCTCTACCACTAACATGTCGTATTTCGTCCGTCACTAATCTTACATAATACCACAAAATGTGACTCTTCACATTTTACTTCTATCACACAACACTCGCTCACAAAAAATTCCAACTAACCACAACTATGCCTTGAGAATGTACATCAAGCACATGTTTTATTGGGCAGGAATTTGGGAAAAAAGAGGACAAAAGTTTTAATGCAAAACTCCCGTCATTTTAATTTTTTATTTATTTTTCACTTTGATATGATATGGAAAGCAACATTCTTCTGCCTCGTGTTTTTTTTTTTTTCACGCGATTAATTAAATAATGAACCTACATTATATTGGATTACTTTTTTCACATGTCGACCGCAATTTAATTTTTTTCAGAGAAGCAGTTTAAATTTAAATTATATTGAATTGCAAAACTAAAACTTTATCTATTTATTACTAAGAGTGATGATACAATATCACACAATCTGAGCAACAGAATTTGACAATGTAAACCAGATGCAGGAAACTTTGGAAAAAAAAAAGAAGATTCTAACCCTAATAGACTGACTAATTCTATCTACTTGTAAATGTGTAACTAGAGTTGAATTCATTTGGAGCATGATCATCATCTTTCTTGCTTGCTTTGTTCGAGTTAAGGAAGAGACAGACCACTGCACAGTCATCAACCTTTGAAGTTGAATATCTCAACCTCCATCCTCTCACTGCTGACTCCACCACCGCTCGAGCTGCATGTGATTGTGTCTCACAGCGACCCACGATACGTACCACCTCCTCATTCGTCAGCACATCCCAAATCTGCTCAAAACAAGTATATATATTATGTACGTGTAAAGATAGATGATGCTCAGACAGACTGAAATGATCTAAGTTGTGAAATAATTCTTTCTGGTTTCGTACCCCATCTGTTGCTAAAACGATGAACTCGTCTCTTTCTGTGATGCATCTGTAGGAGATTTCGGGCAGAGATATAAGCCCGAAATCCTTGAGACAGAAATCGCCTAATGAACGGGCCATGGCTAGGCCCGGACTGTTATCGCTCGGGAGCCATATTCTTGCTACCTCAGGTTCGTCCTCCAGGGCGAAAACACGGCCTTTGCATTTTCGAATCCTCTCTTCTTCACCTGAAATATGTGCATTTTAGCAGATTACATTCTGCATATATTTAGCAGTTGAGCAAGCTTGCATGATTTTCATTGTAGAAATCGAAAGACAAACAGAAATTTCATGAGAAATATAGCAATATTGTGATTTTAATATGTGTGATAACTGATGATCATTTCTTGATTTTCAACACATTTTATAAGGGATCACCAAATAAATGTCTCTTGCTTGAAGAGAGCTTCTTTTGTTATTTCCATTTTGCGTAATTTATCAAGCTTTATATAGGGGAGGTAATTTACCAGGAAGGTTAGGCTTGAGATCCACAGTCAACTGCACTGAAACGAGCTCATTATTCGCGTCTCTGGTACCCAACACAGCTCTCGAGTCCCCAACATTTCCGATAATAAGATCATGACCCTATACGTAATCAAGGTATAATTGAGTGAATAGATTTTTATCACCAAAAATGGTACCCACCATTAAGAAAGTGCTATTGCATTACCTGTTTCACCAGAGTCACTGCTGTAGTTCCACTGCAGAAGCAGTCAAAATCTGAGTTCATTTTCAACTCTTTGTCCATGACTTTAAAAGCATTGATGAAAGAATCTTTCAATGTATCAAAGGCCTCAAATTGGTTACCAGTTGTGGCAGCATTTACACCATCATCCTTTGTGTCGATTTCCCAGTTTGTACTCAGCTTCAGAGGGAGAGAATCTCTAACTTTTTTGGCAACCATATGGCCAAAAGGGCCATGGCCATCAAACACCCCACAGAAGACCGTGTCCGTTCTCGAACCGAAGTTCTGTAAGTTTGATATTACAAAGAATCAGCAAAAGCAGTCTTATGAAACAAATAAAAACATAACATCTGGTTTTATAATGTTCCACATGTAAGGCACTGGGTTAAAACCATATTTTGTCTACTGATTTGTCTTTTTATTATTAAACACAAATCAAAAGCAAGAACAGAAAGAGCTGAATGCTGTCTATATTTAGGCATCAAAATGTGACAATATCTAATGTTCAATGCTTTGCCAAAATAATCAAAGATCATTAGCCTAAACTACATAGACGATGGATGATGCTAAAAGATAAGTTATAATTCTAGAATGATAAATGTATGAGCATGAGAGAAGTAATGACCTCCCAAACAATCATGGCATCTTGATTGATTCCTTTCTTGCCTTTTTCTGTGAAGAGTGAAGCAATCTCACTCGAGCCATTCAAGAATCTCCTGTTAGGATCTCTGTGCAATCTATACTCCCTACTGTCAAACGAATAATTTCGAGACAATGCCCTCGTCGAACCCTTCTTCTTCTTGACCCCCATTGGAGGACTTTGCTTAGCTCTCCTACTTTCACAGGAACAGCAGGATCCCATTTGCTAGCACTGATAATATTCACTACACAAACCCAACTTGTTTCGATCCGATGCAACAAAAAGTCCCTTATGCCCTCTAGATTCAACTTCTGATTGCCCTACTCACCATACCAATATCATACAACCATATGAATTCCACATCCCCTCAACATAGGCAGCTTTCTATATACATTGCAAAATAAAAGCAGCAGCAATCAACCCAAAATTCAGCAATTATCCACAAAGAAAAGGGCAAATTCCAACGCAGCAATTCAATATGTTAATAAATTGAATTCCCACCAGAGACCCTATAAGAAAATATGTGTACACGAAACGATCACGGTTTCATAGGCTAAAAGCTCATCCCTCTAGCCTAGTATACAACAAATAATGCTATTTTCTAAAAGCTGAAAGCATTGAAGCACTATAAATATGTGTGTGTGTGTGTATTCCCCTTTTACACAATGGC
>AYJT01109535.1:0-10950 GCA_001278415.1 Ocimum tenuiflorum
GTGCTAATTGAGCCAGTAGTTTGTAGCGGGTTGGTTGGACTTGATTTGAAATTTTAAAATTTGATATTTTAAGCTAATTTCATATCATAATAATATTTCTCAGCTCATTCGAATGGTAATATATAATGCCATGCCACATTCTAATATTTTTCTTGTATGTTTTTTCACCACACAATATCACAAGCATGTAATTTTATATAACACTAACCTTAATGATCACCTATTTCACATTTAATTTTCTTTTAATATCTTACAAGATTTACACTAAAAAAATACAACTTAAATTTCCCAAATCCTTGGTGCCGTGGAGGTATTGGACAGGTCAACAACACGATTCTTGGCAACATGAACAACATCAAAATTCTCAAATCGCTATCTCTGATGGTTTCTCCACCTTAAAAATCACAAAAGTGCAACGTTTCTCACCCGATTCATATCTAGTCGGGCCACCATTGCCACATGCATGTGTGTGGTAAACCATAAATAAGATACACAAATATCATATGGTCTACAAAATTATATTGATAGGAAGAGTATATGAAGAGCGGATTTGGCGAAACTTAATTTAAGTATGGGGTCATTTGTATATTGCACCGAAAATTCTTGAATGAGATTTTCTAAATCAACGTCATAATTTGAGGAACCATGTACCAATGATTTTCGGCTAAAAATGTTAAGTTTCAGTGTAACATTTCATTTTTTTGTTACAATAATTTAACGATAACCAAATTATTCTTAAAATGGATTTTTAATTAATTAAGCATTCCGTGATGACAATCATGTCAATGTGACTATATAATATCCCCATTTTAATTAGGTTAACATCATCTTATCTTTAAGAGAATACGCATAAACCGAAAATGTATATTAATCACTTACCACATGAATATAATTTATCCTTAATTAGTTATATAATTTATATATTTGTGAATAAAAATTTAGAAGATAATCAATAGACAAGGGATAAATAATTAAATGGATATATTCATATTCGTTAATTAACATTGAATTTCCAAACAAAAATGCTATCTTAAAATGATATAATAAATATCGCATACGGTTTTCTCTAACACATTTGATAGATCTAGTGAATATTGAAAAGTAGCCATTAAAATTGAATTCTAATCTTATTCTCCTTCTCTTCCAAGCAAAACGATCCAACAACACATTCGTGGCTCGAAATACTAAAGCCTTTGCACCAACATAGAAAAAATCAAGTTTGAATAAGAAGTTCATCACAATTCCATAATTCTTTAAAGTAAACTTAAAATATTAAAATAAATATTAATTCACATTCAATGAAAGAAATAATAACAAAGGTGCCACTTTGAATTCTTCCGGCAAAATTCGAGAATGGAAAAAAGATGATAGCAAACCGATAATTGACATAAATATTTAATAAATAAACTGAAAAAACAAACCTCAGGCCAAAATAGCTTAAGCTATCCCTAAGCTGCGAACTGCTCCCTAAATTCCAATATATTCCACCCCTTACTTTAATCTAGACTACTCTAATAAAAAAGACGGAAACCCTAATTCAAGTCCATGAAGGGAAGCAACCCATCATGCCACTTTACCCAAATTATTTGACCATAATAACCCTAAACCCTAAACTCGGCCCATGCACGACGAACTCTACCCACGTAAGCAAACCCTAACTTGGGATTGAGCCTCGGACTTAAGCCTCGAACGCGACCCTCGGACCTCAAACGCAACCCGACCCTTGGACCTCGAACTCGACTCTTGGACTTATCCCTCAAAGTCGACCATCGGGCTTGTCCCTCGGACTTGTCCCTCGAAGTTGACCCTCGAATCCCCAACTTAATAAGAATGACTCAATACTTCGAGAAGACCTTCAATGGCGTATCAAAAGATCTCCAGTTATCCCACCATTTGAGGTGCATGCAACATAGCAATGAGATTAATTACTGCTGTCGGCAGTGAATACTACATTAAGATACCAAAAAAATGATAAAAGAACGATGATTACCAAATGATTTTCAATTACAAACTGGAAAAGAAAAAACAACTAAATCTCTTATTTCTTTTGAATTATGAGATTTCATTTATGATGGGTGGATTGATGAAATAATAAAACTCATATTTATAGGCAAATTATATGGATTAAAGAAAATATAAACATTGACTTGATAATCTTGAAAATAATTTTGCAATATATACCTGACCTTCTATATTGCATAAATTAATAAAATATTTTGAATCCTCGTATTATCTTTTCAAATTCCGTTATCAAATTAAATAAATAACATATTTTGTCAGTTAAATAATTTTTTAAAAATAATAAACAAGAAAATCAAAAGAATATATACCGAGTTAAAATCAATAGTCATTGTATTTTGAATCCTCATTCAACAAATTAAAAATGGAAAATTCGAGATTTTGTATCGCAAAAGATTTTGAAATACTGTTTAATTAATTATAATAAATCAAAACCTCCATATATAGAACCAAACAAAATATAAATTGTCGTGATTCAGTATTTTTTACATAAAAAAAGATTATATTTTTATGATTAGCAAGTTAAATTTTAAAGTAAAAAATTTATGCGCATTAAATTTTAGTTAATTTAGGTGTTAACTTGAATATACACGCAATATTTGGCTAAAATTCTTCGGTGGCATTTGGTTGATTTATCACTATGAGTATGAGTTTGATGGTAGATGAAATTTATATGGGAATGAGAATAAAATTTACCATATTAAACGGGTTTAGATAATTCTCAAATATATGGATATCATTCCAAAATATTTGTTTCAAAATTACCAATCAAACATTATATTTCGATATCATTCCGTTCTATCATTCCAAAACCGACCAACCAAACGCCTTGTTAGTATTTTTTAAACTTTACCGTGAACAACATAAAATAAGTTTGGGAACAAATCAAATCATTAACTTTGGGGGATTTTGTTCGGTGCACAGCGTATAACATTTTTACTCCTAATTAGATTTAGATGTATTTTTATTGATTTATAAGATAATATTATCATTCAAAATTAAGACTCCTCTTATTTATTTTAAGACGTGTAACATCTATATTACATGTTTAATTTAAAAAGAAATCATCTGACTGATTTTGGGGATCTTTTTGCCTTTTGGGTACGCATATATAAGGTTTTGCAACTCATTTTCTAATTTTGTTTGAATTATTTAATCAATTTAGTCCAAAATATTTAATTAGAAAAGTAATACATATTTTAATATGCAATGATGAATAAAATCGATAAAATCAATAGATGTAAATTTATTAAAGCATCTAATATTCAAATTTATTTCAAAAGATAAAAGTAAATATATTGGACTTAATACCATGTAAATGGGCATGCATGATTCTTGTTCATTCGAAAATTTTCTATGTAATAGATATTAGTGAATTCAAAAGAATATTGAACAATATTTGCCTAATTTAAATCTGTATAAAAGGATTTGATTTTTAAATATCCAAAATAAAAAATACAAATTTTCAACCATATTATACAAATTGATTATAAATGTAAAATAAACATCTCTAAAAGAAAATTTCTTTATACCTGTAAAGTTTTTGATCCACAGGTAATGAATCAATTAGTTCAATTAATGCAACTGAAACATTCCAAAAATTATTCCGATTTAAAATTAATATATTATATTGCTATTATTAAGTAATATATATTATCCCAGACAAATATAAAATGTGGATTTGATTGATAGATGATTTCACCAAATGCCTCTCTTTTTATAGCAGTAACATCCACAACCCAGATTTTGTTCAGCTCCAAATTTCAAATTTGATCGACAAAGTTAGACACAAATCTGTGATAAAAACTAATTTTCGTCGAATATGAAATATGGGGCATAATCTAGACAAAGTAAACACTATGTACAAGCTAACATCTTAAGAATAAGATCTAGTTTTAGGAAACAAATCTTACCATAAGAAAAACAAATGTTAGCATAGTAAAAACAATTCTGATTTTAATGTTATTTAGAAACAAATCAAAACTAAACTTATTTAATCTAAATAATAATTAAAAGGAATATAAAATAAATACTGAATGATAAAAGATTAACAAATATGTAAAGTCAACATCCTGTCCAGATTTGACCACTTTGTATTTTAGTGTTGTTGGCCCGTTGTTTCATTCTCAATACTCGAAGAAAAAGTTTTATAACAGAAGAAGAAACAGATAAACAACTCTCCAATGCCAAATTTCATTCATACCAAAATGGAAGAAAGAAGGGTAATTGCATCTTTGGGTCAACTCAAAAGCCACCCGCAAAGCGTTTCCAAAAGCTATTCCCATTTCCCCCCTTCTGTCTATATAAACAAACTTCCAAAAGCCAACCTCATTTCCTATCTATATTTTACAGTTGCAAATTGCAAACTCTGCGTTTTCAGTTTTGCGTTCAGGGAAGTTTAATTGAAGGTGAGTTACGAATTCCTTGCCGCATCGAGTGGCCTTTTTATTTTTGGTTTCTATTGGATCGTGGCAACTGCGATTTCGAATCACTTTGTCTACAAGTTTCGGATTCTTCTGGATTGTAATGCTCTTTTTCTGCTCTTATTCTCGTGCTTAGTTATTGGGAATTTGGGACTATGGAATTCATGATTGTCCTTAATATTGTTCTTGTGATGAACATTTCCTTAAATAATTTACGTTTGGAAGAGAGTTTCAGGTATTCATTTTGATGATATATACTCTTTATTGAAAAAGAAGTCTCTACCATTTCATCTTAAAGTTATCATGTTTCTTATAATCCTATTATAAGATTATGTTTAAAGAATCAACTAGGAGGTCTAGAAAATTGCTCATGTTTTATGGATGCAGAGCAAAGTCTCTTTTTGGAGAACTAAATCCAAGATAAATGAATAGTTACACCATATCAGGAGTTTGTGCCATGGTGCAACATTAATTCAATCTTTGACGATCTTCCTTTCCCCCTTTGTTTTTGTGTTCTTTTTTCATTTGTTTGTTTGTTTACCCCCTTTGCAACAAATGGATATTGATATTAGATAAACCAGCACACTTTAATTCGTTTATGTTGAAATGTATACTATTTTCTTTATACCTTTTCTATGAATGGCATTCAATTGACTTAATCAACTTTTCATGTTTAGTTTGAGAATCGTAGATTCCCTACCTACCCTAGTGCAATCAGCCTAGAAAAAGAAGTTGCTTTAACAACAGGTTTTAGTTTAAGTGGAGTTGTATTGCGTATGGATATGATCAAGCAATCAATCTTTAGAATAGGCATTTTCTTTGGTATTTTTGGGAATGTTAATAACATTACCAAGTTTGAACTTGAAGGTTTTCTTTATTTTGCCTCGAACTCCACCATTTCATATGTGAACAAGACACGATTTCATCTTCTCAAAAGTAAGTTATGGGACTCTCTCACAGCTAAACTTGACTAGAATGATGTCAGTGTGTCAGATGATTAAAAATGTTGTATCGATATATAGTTAGTCTCGGGCGATACTGTTTTTTAGGGCAGAAAATAGCAGTACCTAACATTAGTGGTTAGGACATAAAACAACAGTGGTGCGTCAAAGACAAAAGGTAGGCTGAGGTTTCACCTAAGGCAGAAAGTCAGAGACGGATTCAAACCTGCTCGGATACCATGTTAGATGGTAGAGTATAAAAACATGGAGGAGAGAAGTAGTAGTAACATAAACGTCTTCTTTATAATTCTTGTCACAAGCAAAATGCAAAATAACTACTATAGGACGATTCGAATAATGTGCAGCAAATTTGATGAAAGTGTCCACAAAATCACCCCATAGCGTACAAGAGACCTGATTGCCACTGTTATCCTCAAGTTTGATATCCAATACTTTCAAAACACGCCTATTATTATAACCCGTCGCCTTTGTATTGACTGTATAAACGACTCTACGAATAACATCAATGAACATTGTTTCATCAAGCTTCGGATGATGTTTAGTGTTGAAAATGACTGAAACAGAAACTTTTAATATGGAAAGTCATCTTGTTTAATTCTTGCAATGTTAGTCTTAGCATGAGTTTTAAACTTGTATTGATAGTTACATGTCTTGAAGTTTATTTTGTTTTCTTCTAACTAAACATTTCGAATGACATATAGCTCATCCTCTATGAAAGGTTTATCAAACTTTTCATAATCTTGGAGTTGGTTAGTACCATGTATACGATTACCTGATCGGTCATTGAATACAAATTCTTACGAACTTGTAGCATCCGGATTCCCGACTTGGGCACATAGTGAGCGAACAATTCGTAACTTCAAAATAAGTTGACCAGTACGACTAACTCCTTTAATGCAACTTATTAGACTAAAATGATGTTGTGGCATGACGGCAAATAAGAACTAGGAGTCGTAAATGATTTTAATTTAAAAATGGGGAAGCAAATTTTGAAGTGGGGAATTGTTCGCTTTTACTCCGTGCCCATGTTCGGGACAAGTTCGTATGAATTTGTATTTCATGACCGATTAGATAATTGTATACATGGTACGATCCGGCTCCAAGATTATGAAAAGTTTGATAAGCCCTTCATAGAGGGCGAGCTATATGCCATTCAAAATGTTCAGGTAGAAGAAAATAAAATGAAGTTCAAGACGTGTAACTGTCAATACAAGTTATAACTCAAAGACCGACATTGCAAGAATCAAACGAGATGACTTTACATCTAAAAAATTTATGTTTTGGCCATTCTCAACACTATTAGATTGCACCAAGCTTAATGAAATAGTGTTGTTTGACGTTATCAGTAGAGTCGTTTATACGGCGAATCCAAGGGACAGGTTATAATAATGGGCGTGATTCGAAAATATTGGATATAAAACTTGAGGATAATAGTGACAGTCGGATCATCCTATAGTAGTTATTTAACATTTTGCTCACATCAATAATTATAAAGAAGAAGTTTACGTTACTACTACTTGTCTCCTCCATGTTTTTATACTCTACCATCTAACATGGTATCGGAGTGGGTTTGTAGGAATATAAAAGTTTGTTTGTAAAAGAAAACATAGATTAATTGATTGGTTCTGAGAGAATAAGGTCCCTTTGGAGATTACACAGGTCCACTTTGGTGTATTCTTATATTTTTATTACTTCAAATTCACACACTTGTCAGGTAAAAAATCTTCATCCGGCTAATCCGGCCATTTCTGAAGACAAGATTTTTATCTTTATTTGGAACTGGTTCACAAATCATTTCCTTTTATGTGGGGTTTTCATAAATTATAGTGGTGAAAAACACACAAGGTGCATTGTGCCTGGTGCAGGATCTAATGGACTAACCAATATGGTGGTTCTGGAGAATCCCCAACCAATATTATATTTCTAAGAGAAGAACTTGTTTTGGTAAAATATAATATAACATTTCTGTATCTGCTTTAAAAACTGAGGAAGATCAGTATATTATTTGTGCTGACAATCATTCTCGTTGTTTGCGTTCAATTATCTAATCTTGGAACAAAATAACTGTATATGCATTTACATCATAAGATTTTTTATAGACATTCCGCTTGTATTAAAAAGGCATCGTATGAAGAAAGTATTCTAGCCAGTTATATTACATATATATGAGAAGAAAGAGGAATAAAATGGAGAAAGCAACAAACAGAAACATTAAATGACAAAAGCATGAGTTGGGAAAGTAAATTATCGCAAAATTTGCGCAACCTATTTTCAGGGATATTAGTTTAGTATCTGCTGACTAGAAGGGAGATCTGTAAATTATCGTAGTGACCTTCAACTCATAAGTTTCTAACTTGCATAAAATTACTTGTTTTATCGACAAATAATGATGTAGGTAAGGTGATGCGAAAACAAAAGGATAATTTTATTACTCAAGAACTCCTCTTGCGAGGCCAAACGACTACATTGCCCAATTACAAAATAAAGACTTGATACCTGTGACCTTGACTGACTCGACTTAAATAGCAAAATAAACAAACTCAATCCCTACCATAATCTGACTCAAAATAATATCCTACCATATCTAAATAATATCTTACCATATCAATAAGATATCAATCTAGATACTTACCATACTAAAAAATAACTAAATCCTAAATAACTCAAATAACAAAACATTAAATCAATAAACACCCTCCACGCCGCTCCACCGCCGCTGCTGCCGGCCTCATTCCTCCGATCGCCATTAAATAATACCATATATCATCCACAAGCACTTTGAATAGCTGTTTACAGCAATACGGTTCCTTGATTCTTTTTGAGTTGTATTGTATGATAGATGTGGTTGTTTTGGTTTCCCTTTTCAAAAGTATTTTTAGTGCTGGTTTAAGCATTGTTTCTGCTCCTAACAGATGTTTCTCTTGGGAAGCAAAATTTCTTCATAATAAAATTGATCCCCAATATGATCTAAAAATACAAAATATGCAGAGTGTATTTGTGATGCAGAAAGTATGAAGAAGCCAAAGGTTTGAAACTAATTCCATTGGGTTTAAATGAGTGATATTCAACCATAGTTTGCTATAAGACGAGGGTGCCCACTACGCCTATTGGTAAAATGATGATTTATCTCTTTCCTGCTTAGCAGGGAACATACACAATCGGACTAGCTAGGGATTATGTTAGCTTTTATTGGATGAATGCCTGTTTGTTTGTGTTCACCAGAAGAAACAATGCATGAACCAGAACCTGATGCTGCTCCATGGAGTTTTCTCAATATTGACAATATTTTCAATAACCATTATTATGGAGACAACACTCAACATGATGTGAAGATTTGCCATGAACAGTATATTAGAGACGATCAATGTGTTAGCACTGACAATGATGAGATTGTAGCACATGCTCTTCTACAAGAAGAATTGTCAAAATTGGCAATTGAAGAGCCTTTTGAGTTGTCACATTCCGGGGAGGAATACTTGCAAGATTCTACTATCACCCCTGATTGGCATAATTCTTCAAGTAACTATTACATGGGTATATTTGTACTTTTTTCTCTTGTTGCATGTTCATCCTCTTAAAACCTCCTGTGTTAAATTCCCGAGAAATCTACAAAAGGCGCAGGCCAAGAGGGTAGCACATATGAGAGCGATGATGCAGGGAGCCAATGCTCGAGCCCTGGAGATAGATCATGTAACGGAGATGATTACTCTTGTAGTCTGGACATAACAGATGAATCAGAACTTGATGGAGAAGTTGAGAAGAGCTTTTACCAAATGATTCCTGTTCCTGTAAGCATCAGTTCCCTGGAATTTATATAATTTGGATAATTGAATCACATGGAAGTCATTGCATTGGATATAGTTCGCCACAAATATTTGAATCCCAGGAGATACCTTGTTAATACATAGTTCACCAACCTGAATCTGCTTTTGTGAAGTGTAGAACATGATGAACCTAAATTGCTGAAAAATGTTAATTAATGGTGTAATAGCTCTGAAGCATTTAAACTTACAAGTGGGGAATGCTTTTGTGCACGCCATGATTTCAAATTATTTTGGAATGATCGTTGTAAGGATATTTAAGTGATTTATTTATTGGTACCACTGGCAGCACGTTCCAAGGATTAATGGGGAAATACCTTCAGTAGACGAAGCAACTTCTGACCATCAAAGGCTGCAGGATAGGTACTTTGGGTCTTATAGTGTTGTTGGCTTATGTATCAGATTTAAATTAGTGGATCCAGTTTTATTTCTTTTCAAATTCCTGTCATTTAATGCCTTCTGTCATCAGATTTCCTTAATGTCTATGCTTGTTATGTCTTTGTCAGCACCATAACCCCATTATCTTCCTGAACTGAATATTGGTTTTACACTTTTATGTGCAAATATTCAATCAAGATAATCTCTATCTAGCTAGATTTCCTTTACTCAATAGTAGTCCGGACTCAAAAATTTGTGGTCAACTTTGGGAGTCTTAGTCCTTCCAATCGGATTCTTGGCGGATCGTCTGCTATTTAAGATAAAAATTCTCAGTCCCATAATCTCTGTTTCTAATCTGTTTTCCTTCAAAATGGCATATTTGATTGGCGTTCATTTGATAAGCTCTGCTGGTGTTATTGTGAAAATGGTTAGGCAACTAGTTGGTAATCACTCGTGCCTGCAATGACTGTGATTTGGATCCAAATTAGCCTCTTGCAGTTGAGGATGCCAATGAGCATTTTGAGCTAGCGTCATTAGTCTGACCCTTTTTGGTTTTGCTCTGGATTCTGATTGCATCTTATATTATTGCTCATTAATGTCTTTGGCCAGTAAATTGGTAGAGCACATTTTTGATAGTTGATTTTGTATGACACCTTCATTTCAGGTTAGAGTTGTATGACTTAATTGAACACAAAGTTCAGGGAGATGGAAATTGTCAGGTTAGTTCATTGTCTTTGGTTGTTTGGTAGCGTTATGTTGCTTTTACTGCAGATAATAGGTTGCCAAAATGGTTTATTGCAAGTTGTCATTAAGTTCCAGAATAGAAATATAAGCATTTATCTTTTGTAATATATCCAAGCGGTATCATGTTGAATACTAAAAGCTAATATCTTCTCTGCTATATGTCTTGCTTACTACTTCTTGAGCAGATGATTCTATCTATAGTTTGATATTTTGCTCTAAATTGTACTTTCACGTCAAATCACAGGCTTTAAATATTCTCACATTGTGTTCGAATAAAGAGCGTATAGTAAACAAATATATAACGCCAAAGTGAATCAAAGCAAAGATGAAATCAAATAAATCAGGTGAAACGTCTGTCCCAAATTTTCTGGCATAATAAGAAGAACGGCAAAACGAATCCCAGAACAACGACAAAACATTGAACACAAAAGAAAGATGCTTTTATTCCATAGGCAAAAAGATACAATCTGAACTGAAAATAGGGAATTAAATACCCTACCGACCAAACTGAAAAATAGGAAATCCTAAATCTACCAATTTACCCTTACTAACAAAATTACCCTGAAATAATAATAATAAAACTGACTCATAAACTAACTAACA
>AYJT01109538.1:0-10028 GCA_001278415.1 Ocimum tenuiflorum
AAATGTTTCAAGTATTTATTTCTAAGTTAAAAAAATGTATTTTCTATCAATTATGTTGTGAATAATATGTTTGTTTTATTGTATCTTTCAATTTTTAATATGAATATGAATTAAATAAATGTGAAAACTATAAAAACAATTATAAGAAAATGCTAGGTAAAAAAATTATAATATAATTAAAATTATAAAAATTGTATCATATAAATTATAAAAAATTTGTATCATATCATACAATTTTTAATAGTAAGAATAAATTTTAAAAATATCCACTTATTTTCATTAAACTAAATTAATTTACAAATAAAAAAAATAATTGAAATAGAAAAATAGGAAAAGAAAATGTCAAATTATCTTCATAAAATCCATTAAAGTTGAAAAAAATAAAATCTGAAATCAAAAAAAGAAAAAAATTTCGCGGTCACTCTCCGCACGCGCGAGTGAGGCTCACGCACCTGATCTGAATCATTCGATCTGCGCATTTGTTTCCCACTCTCCCACTTTCCTGAAAAATTCTGATTGGATTAGTGTCAGATACGGATCGGATCGACTTATCCGCAAATCAGATCAGATTCGGATCAAATACGAATATCCGTTATCGATTCGTTAAAAATTTACAATTAATCTTAATATATTATGTAATTATGATATATTAAATTATAGATATTATATTAAATTGATTATTTTTAAAATATTATATTTGCTTTAGAGTTTGAAAATTTGAATTCATTTCGAAGGTTCCTCTAAAGCCTTAAAATTATTAGATTTGAATATTGATGATGAAAAAACCTCTATTGCATCTCAAGGCTACTCTAAAGCTTCAATTGTTGCAGGTTTCTCCCGTTAAAATGAGGCAATTTATTAGAAAATTAATTTATTTTTATTATCATATATTTTATAACTTAATTATGATCAATAGGCTAGATTGACAACTTATGATATTTTTATTTCTTGTGAATATGATATTGTTAGGTAATGCTCTAAAATGTTTGTAGTTTTCATTGTATAACTTAAATATTTTGAGGATTCATAAGACTATTGGTGTTGGAGCCTACTAATTATATAATATGTTCCCTTGTGCAAGCATGTACTCAACAATCGTGTTAAATTGGTCAATCATGTTTGCCACTTCTTAAGGTCTTGTTTTTGTAATTCGACATCAAAATATTTCCGCCAAGTTGATTACTCAACTATTTGGAATGTGTCAACTTATGTGATTTGATTTTGTAATATTTTGTTATTGAAAATCTTGATTTGAACGTTGAAATTTAATATTTCGTTTTGTGTATTGAAGAATCTTGAGTTGAATGTTAGAATTTTAATATTCATATTGTTTTTATCATATTAAATTTTTATTGCATTCTTAACGGATCTGATAAATATCGGTTCATTAACGGATTGGATAATTATCGGATTATTAATGGGTTATCAGATCGGATAATTATCGGATTCTTAACAGATTCGTGTCGGATCGGATACAGATGATCTTATCGGATCGAATACGATTACGAATTTGACATGTCCTTAGCGGATCAAATACAGATATGACCTTAACGTATCATATCACTAACGGATTGACCCGATAACGATCCGATCTGCACCCTTATACATTATTGTCCATACTATCTTCTTCATCATTGTAATCTATATCAAAAATACTTCGATGATTTACTTTTTGCACAATCATCCAATTTTTTCCCCGAGACAAGCAATTCAAATAAAATAGTTGTTAGGCTTGTGTGGCCAAAATAAACGGCTCATCTGTATACCATTCGGATGTAACATCAAGTTAAGTTCTGATTGACAACCATTCTTTTTCTCTTTGGATTTATATCATAGCATTTGCAATGAAACATGAAGATTTTTCTCAGGTAGGTAAAATCTAGTTCCAATATTTCAAGCAAAACACCATAGTACATCATCTCATGATTCTCTTCATCACCCGGTGTACATACTCCACTGCATTGTGTCTTGAATTTGTCATCACGTTCCTTGCAACGAAACCAAACTCCATTAATAATACAGCTAGACCAACTTGTGTAACGATCATCGGGAAATTGTGACAGTGAACATAAATCATTAGTTGCCTTTCATCATTATTGGTTTTGAGAGTAGTCATCTATAGATAGAAAAAATAGAGATAATTTTTACAATTAGTCTATCATTACATCAATTTAGAATAACGCATATACTACAATTTACCTTGTCCTTAAACCAGTGAGGAAATTCATTTTTCTGAATTGCATCAAGATCTTCTTCTTGTACATTTTTTGAGTGCAAAATATTTTTATGCTCACTACAATAAAAAAATATATTAGTTCACGAAATTAAAAATATATTTATTAAATCTAACCCACTTTATATAAATATTGAGACCGTCACTGCAATTATTGAAAATATACCACTGCACCACCTTGCGATGAACCCCTAATGATCTAAATACTGGTGCTCCCAAAGTGCAAATCTTGTTATTGAAAATGGAAATCGAGTATTTTGTAGTAGATACATCCTAATTGCGTTCAGAACAGGTGAATCTAGTCTCGGTATCGTGTAAATAACGAGACAAGAATGTAATAGCCTCATCAACAATATATGCTTCAGAAATAGAGCCATCAGGATGTGCATATTACGAACATATCTCTTATATGTACCTATATGACGTTCAACACCATACATCCATCTATAACTAACCGGCCTTCCCAATAAAGCTTGCTCCGATAAATGCACGCATAAGTGAATCATAATAGTAAAGAATGCCAGTGGGAATATCTTTTGAGTATACATAATGAGATTACAATTCCTTTCTTCATATTCTCAAGCGATTTAATATATAAAGTTTTAGCACATAACTTTTGAAAGAATTGGGAAACCTCAATTAGTGCATCACGTATTTTCTTGTCTAAAAATGGAAGAATTGCAGTTGGAAATATTTTTTGGAGTAGTACATGACAATCGTGTGTTTTCATTCCTCCTAGCGTGTTGGAATTTGTCACACATCGACCTATGTTGGATGCATATCCATCTGGTAAGCCAATTGACTTGTAAAGCCACAAAACTTTATGCAGTCATCTTTACTCAAAGTGTATTTTGCATGAAATTTCTCAAATTTGCCATTTTTGTCTCTCTCAGCCATAATTCCTTGCGAATATTAAGATTTTGCAAGTCTAAACGTGCTTTCGTAGTGTCATTGGGCTTAATAGGATAATTTAATAATGTCCCGATGATATTGTCACAAACATTCTTTTTTATATGTATGACATCAAGATTGTGGCGCATCAATAACATTGACCAATAAGGGAGTTCAAACAAAACACTTTCTATTTACCCAACTCATCAACACTTCACTTACACTTTCTATCTTCATTATTAGGTGCTTTACAAAGAGAAGAAAAAAAATTCAAAGTAGTTTATAGATATAAGACAAAAACATAAAGAAACTTAAGCAATGAACGACCAATAAACTACTAAAATCCAATTACTTGAAACTAGTTCAACGTATGAGCTAAAAATATATAAAGAAAATGTGCACCGACAATAATGCTAAAAAATTCAATCACGTAAGATCCACAGAATTAAAGGGATCGGCAGATAAATCAAGATGAGAAATTCTAGGCGCATCGAGATGAGAAGATCAATTGTGTTGATTTGAAGGTTCATGTAGTGTGAAAGAGTCGGATATAATATTCTTCTCAACGAGCATTTCCTGCATCTTTCGATAATTGTTTTCAAGATTTTCAAACGAAAACTTATGCTCGTTTAGTTCATCACGAATTCCGCTGTATGTAGACTGGCTAGAGCCCTCTCCACATGTGCCCCTGGAATTACTTGGTGATCTCCCCCATCTAAACAACCGATTCGCTTGTCTTCCAAGTACTTTCTCTAAAATCATTTTAACAATCCATTTCGGATGATCTTTTCTTAACTGCAACATTTGTTCCTATTGAAGATAAGCCATTTAAAAACTCAAAAATAAGTACACATATTGAAATTAATAATAAACAATATAAATATACCAAATCAACTTATTTTGACAGAGTATATCATTAACTAATGATTTTTTTTCTCCTCAACAAATTGAAAACCAAAAAATGAACTCAATCAAACTTACGTACGCTATAGTTTGCATATTTAGTTCTAAACTAACTAAAAATTGATTTTCGTATTAATTAAAATACACTTCCATATTTCTCTTGCAACTTAATTGAGGGTCATCCTTTTTCGGTATCCTAATTTTTCTTGATAATAAAAATATGAAACATGTTTATATTTATTATTGATCTATATGAATGCTAATTGATGCTAATTGATGCTGATGATGCACACATTACTAGAGTTAAACCTATTAAATATGGATCTGCATATAAGTCTTGATAACTCCTTGAATAAATTAGTTAGTAATTTCGTAGATTTCGCGGCGTAAGATGAAGAAAACAGATTAAAACATATAAAAACAATTAACCATGTTCATATATAAATTTTAAGATTAACACTTTGATCCTATATCATGTTAATATTATTTCTGGTGAAAACAAAGCATAATTAATATATTCAAGTAAAAGCCTATATTGAATTTAGGGTAATTCTTCATGTGCTCTCAATAATTGCTGATACGAGAAGAACGCATCTAATGATCTTATTAAGTCAAAAAGACTACTCAACATGCATTTGTTACTTATCAAGACTGTTGCATCTATGTCTACCACCTCCGGGTGCATTGGGTAAACATATTTCCCGTGATCTTAAAGGTAAAGGGTTCGAGTCTACGTTGGGACATTTGGGTGGAATTTACTGTAATTTAAATATAATAAAAAAAATTTAGAAAAAAGACTGTAATAATAATCAAAATACTTCGTGGTGCAATGGTAAACACCTTTCCCATAACCTTAAAGGTTACGAGTTCGAGTCTTTGTGGGGACATTCGCATAAGTTTAGTTCAAAAAATAAATACCAAGTTAACCAACTTTCTCTCTACAGATTGTGCATAAAAGTGCTAAGAATAAATGGAAGGTAATGCTGAAAAATACCTTGCAGTTTTTATTTTGTAGATTTCTTTTTCTTGCGTTTCCTTTAATTTGTGATTGCAGATTTAACTTTCTTTTCCTACTCTCGTTTGTGATTGTAGATTTTGAAGAAATACGTCGAAGAGTTTGAGTTGGAAGATGGGTTTAAATCTCACATGTGTTAAATTTATAAGCTTAGAATGTATATATTTATATTTGGATATAACCAGGTTCCTCTTTTTTCTCTCTTTTCTCCCCTTTTTTCTCAAATATATGTTGCAATTGGTATTTGGAATTTTATATTAAATTATATCATGTCCACGTATTAATTAAACTTGTATTAGCACGCGACTTTTTGATTTCTCTTATGCTGGAATATTTTATCTATATCTATGTTCTATGTTCATAGATCAAGATATGTATTCTTTATTTTGGTTCTTTTTGTTCTTTCGTCAATGCATATATGCATGCCTGACAATACATATCTATTTTGGTTCTTTTTGTTCTTTCGTCAATGCACGTACGCAGGGCTGACAATTTTTGACACGACACAATAATCGAATACGAACTCGTACGATAATAATGAGTTAGTGTTGAGGCTTAATGAGTTCGTGTCATTATCGTGTCGACCCACTAAGAATACGAAAATTTCGTGTTGTGTTCGTGCTAGGTTTGTGTTATCCGTTAAATAAATCGTGTTCGTGTTACCTGTTAAGAATTTAATAAAATTATTTTTATTTTATTTTATTTATAACATTTTTATCTGATCAGACTCTTAACAGATTATTTTCGTGTCGGTTTCGTGTCATCATGTTTATCGGTTTCGGGTTCTTATCAGATCATATCATGTTTGTGTCAAGTTCGTGTTTAGGGCTTAACTGATCATGTCGTATTCATGTTGACCATATTTTTAACAGATTGTGTTCATGTTGGGTCTTAACGGATCGTGTCACTGACAAGTCGACACGATAACGACCCAATACGCACGAATTACCACTCCTACATATATGTGTTTGGAATATTAAAATTGTTCATTATTTTAGTGAATAGCAAATATGCATGGTTAATTATTTATTTTTAAAATTGCAAAATTTTGATTTGCTTTCAATTTCCACGTAAACATAAAAATTTGAATCTAATCCATTCCATTACAAATACAAATCTGGCTACAATATTTTATACATATCATATTAATTTGTGAAAACTTATAAAATACGGTCAAATTCATTTATCCACTTTTTATAACTATGAGAGATTCTATAACTAGACATAAATTTTTTAATGAACTTGTGAATCATGTCCAAAATCAGTAAATTCCTCAACCAATGATTCAAGTAACACATAGAATAAAAAATATTACTAATATTAACCAAAATTTATTTATAAGTGCGAACTACAGTGGAGGAATTTATTGTCTAAAAAATACAGTAAAGGAATTTAGTCTAAATAAATTAATAAATTATCAATTGTTAATAAATGCCACGACCACATACCAACTTATAAATTGTTGATCATGTTATGTGATTATAAATTGTCCAATGCCACGACAACATACCAATTTTCAGATTAGTTTTCTTTTTTATTTTTATCATGTAATTATCAATTAGTTTTCTTTTTTATTTTTATTTATTTTTTACATTTTTAATTACAGTAAAACACCAGCATATACCAAGTATATCCATATTGAATTTCTACGTGTGACAAATAAGATTCTCCCAAATAAAACATGAGACTGAAAAATCTCAACACAAAATAATTGACTAGGAAATAAATGAAAAGTAATTTGTCAATTGAAATGTCATTAAAGATTTTCTAGTATGCATATTCCGTGACGTGGGCGCAGGAATTTTAAAATGCATTCCAATATATAATAAGATGCAGGGTGTAAAAATAAAATTACGAGAAAGTCTAAAATGCATTCCACGTCATTAAACTTTTCATGAAAATAGATTAAATTATTTTTTTTTTTAAATTTCATTTGGTCCTTCTCAAAATAAATAAATAAAAAATTAGTTGGGAGCAGAAATCGAACCTAAACCCCTCTTACTGAAGGATTTTTAAATGTGAATGTTTAATTGATTTAGTCACACATTTTATAATTATGTGTAGAGAATTAAACGTGGCTGAAAGCCAACAATAACTGAAAAAAATTATGTAGCCTGATTTGGATCTAATAAAATCATGTAACATCTATAAAACTAAACAAAAGTATAAAAAGTTAAAAATGAAAATAAATATTGAATATAAAATAATAAAACTCGACATGTAGTACAAAATGTAACACAAAAAGAAAATATTCAATTAGATTCTAAACTATGCGTCTTTTTTAAAAAATAGTACAAACTATCGAAAATTTTAGATAAATGTACAAACTATAAAAAATGTTCAAATATAGTATGAATTCATTTTTCCGGCACCGAAAAATTGAGTCAACATGTTACATTCTTAATTTATTAGGTGATCAAAGAAAATTAATTTTGAACATTTTAAATACGGCGTGTTGACTCGATTTTTCGATGCCAAATATTGGAAAGCATTTTGTAATTTAACAATTTTTTATAGTTTGTACATTTATCTGAAATTTCAAATACTCTGTATTATTTTTGAAAAAAGACTTATAGTTTCAAATATAATTAAATATGTTCCCGAACACAAAGGTGTAATTAACGGGAGATCCGCGCTGATCCCACCTTCCATGTGTGTAGTTATCTATTATAATGTCGTTAAAGTAAAATAAATTACAGGCAATTGAACTTAAACTCGAGCTATATATAAAAAGAAACTCAAGCAATATACAAACAACCAAGCAAAGTGCAGTCTATATCAAGTTTGGATGCGACCTTGAATAATTTTTTAGCTACGCTAGATTTAGCTATGGACGGTTTCCATCGGAAACCCTATTTTGCGACGGAAAAATATTTTAATGACGGAATTTTTCGTATTTAATTCGCGAATTTTTTTTTTAGTGAACAATTATAATTGAAAATATAATCATATTATCACCCAAGAGTGGACGCATGTAAGTAAATTTAAAAAATAATACAAGACACTGGTATTTTCATTCAAATACTAAACTATCAATTCAATTACCGATCCGGATTCCCAGTTACAAAATAGTATTACGCATTATGTTACATTGTTTGGATTATCGATAAGTGTATAAATCAATGGAAACAAATCAGGTCTATAATAAAGTAAGTTTCTACGATAATTAATTTACCTTGATCTGCAATGTAACCCAATATGTAGCACTGTTGTATAACAGAGGATCTTGATTGTTCAATCCTGCGCAACATATAATTATAAAGTATTTTTTCAGTTTCAAGTAACATTATTATTGGGGATCATTTTTCCTCCCTGCAAGAAATGGCTATGTCGCATTCACATTAAATTTGACCGGAAAAGATATTTGTTTGAAAGAAAAACTCAGAGAAGATAAGAATATTTTTGGAAGATATAACATGCATATATCGAACATCTCAATCAGTTCATTCACATGACACTAAACAGTGGATGGAAAAATGAAGAGTGATATAAAAAGAAAGGCCCCACAAATTTAGCTTTCATCAAAGCTCAAATAGCCTCCATGCAGGAGACAGCTTCACTCACTGCCATCTTCTTCACCAATCAAATTTTACCACCTCAAATAAAAAAAAACAATTTATTTTTACCTCTTTTCCTTAATTTTACCGCAACAGACAAAAAGAAAATAATGCAGTAAACTCCCAATGGTGACAGCATGCATGACTCTGGTTCGGATCCCTTATTATATCATGATGTTACAATGTTTCGACTATTGATACGCGTACAAATTAACGGAGATCAATCACGTTCTTAATAAAATAATTTTTCTTTTTATAATCGATCTCCCTTAACTGGTACACATGTCAAAATCAAGTATAGTGTAATACAATATGTAACACGTTTTTATAACAGGAGATCCACCCTCTGCCAAACCCAACACCTTTACCCAAATAGAAATTAATCAAAGAATTTGGCAAAAACTTTTATTTATTTTTTATATGAAAACGGTTAAAGCTGGAGTTAGGCATGCAAAGTGGGAACTCAATCCCCTCCAACATGAAGGTACATTGTTCATATATGGCTTACACGTACGGAAACATAGTACGTGACAATAATGATAATTTCCAAACCAAATTAACTAGATGAAATCCAACTATGTTATTACAAACAGCTAGCCAGCTACTTCCGCCGTCGACCAGGTGGTGGATTAATTTTTAATTACCCGTTAAGAGTAAAAAAGTGAGCTTGTTGATGTGGTTGACGACGTCGTGTAAGAACCGTGGCGGAAGCAATCGAGGGAGATTCTCGGCGGCGAAATCGCCACCGTCACGCTGGAGGAATGGTGGCCGGAGTCCGGCGGCGACCCTGCAATTTAATGAATTTGATTAATTAATTTGAATGTTTTTTTTTATTGAAAAAAATTAGAGTCTTACTTGCTAGGTTTTCAGAGGAGGAAGTGAGGGCAGTTTCGGCATGGGATTTGTTGGGGTTTTCTTGATTAGTATGGTGGGATTTCCGCCGTCGCCGGTTGTGGTCGGCGAGCCTTTTCCGGCAACTTCTTTTGCCGTTGTCGAATTCCGACAGCAGATGGAATCTGAAATTGGAAAGTTTTTAGTACAAATCGAGGAAAGTCGTACGTTATCCAAAAAGCAAGAACTCGGTGTTGTTGAATGCTGGAAAAAAGGAAAAAAAAAAAGAATGAAGAATTTTGAAGGGAAGATCCATTGGTGTAAAACGTAAATTTTACGGACGGAAATGCCCTCGGGATCGCCCCATGTACGAAATGGATGCGGCGCTCAATCATTAGCATGTTGGCACCCCCAAAAGGGCAATTTCGTCCCTCGCCGTTGAAAATTTTATGCAAGAATTTTTGGTGAATTAATTAATTTAATTAACCTGCTGCATTGCTGGCAGAAGCGCTGCGTCAAACCGGCGGCGATGACGGTGGCGGCCTTGGAGTGGAACTCGCACACCTTATGGCGGCGGTGGTAGTGCTTCGCATGGGTT
>AYJT01109559.1:0-11963 GCA_001278415.1 Ocimum tenuiflorum
TGCATCAGCTCATCTACTACTCTGTCTACTCTCATCACCATGAAGACGTCCATGGCCCTCCTCCCTACTGGTTTCCTTCTCTGTAACTCCCTCCCTCTCTCTCTCTTTTCCTGAAAGCATTTCCAATAGCACAAGTTCTCTAGGGATGACAAGTCCAAAAACAAATGTAATTGGATCATGAGGCTGATTCTTGCGGTAAATTGGGATTCTTGATTTGTCCAAGTCCAGACCTTTTTCCCTCTCTCTCTCTCTCTCTCTCTCTCTCTCTGTAAGAGAAGGTCTTGATTAGTGAACAAAATGAGTTGGATTACTGCATGATTTTCGTGAGGTTCAACTATTACAAGCATTGCATTGGATGATCACAAATATAAGTGCATCAATCATCAGAACAATGGGGTTTTGAGATTATTTCATCTTGGACATGCCAGCAAATCTGCGTTAACGTCTGACGAACTGGATAACCAAATCATGTGTGTGCTTTCATGTTTTCATACCTATCCGTAACAATTAGGTCTGTTAGTGGAGTCATTAAGAAACTGGAACAGATGTAGAAGTTAATAAACTTGAGTGTAAAGTGCAAAGTGGTAATATATAACTAAGTAGGAGCTCATTTTCCTCGTAACCATTTTGAGTGCAGATCCGAGGCAAAACGCACAAACTTGGGGCGTCTTATGGAATCTCATGGTCCAAGGGTGTTAGGAGATTTGTACAAGGACCCAATCACAAGTTTCAGACACTTTCATCACTTCTCGCTGCAGCATCCTCAGGCACCACCCTGCTCGCTTACTTAATCCATTTCTGTCCCAACGAGATGCATTCGCGTTCATGATTGGTGTTTTATTTTCTTTCTAAACATTTCTTTTGGTGCGTTTTTCTAGATATATTGGCAACTTATATTGGATGAGCTATCTGTCCAGTTCACTGTTCCACCAAAATGTATTCTGGATTCATCCGACAGATCTAAGCATGGTGGGACGTGGCTGCCTGGTGCGGTGCTTAACATAGCCCACTGCTGCCTGCAGTCAAACACTTATCTCAAGAAGCATGATGATAGTTTAGCTATCTTATGGAGGCAAGAGGGCCGCGATGATCATAATGTCGCACAGATGACATTAAAGGAGCTTCGTGAACAAGTGATGTATGCATATTTCTGCATTCAAAACCCGCACATTGTAGTTTTGCCTTGTCACGTGTCCAATTTCTGTGCTCTTTCTTTCTTCTTGAGCAGGTTGGTAGCAAATGCCCTAGACTTAGAATTCTGCAAGGGAGATACTATTGCCATTGACATGCCTATGACAAACATTGCAGTCATTATATATCTGGCTGTTATACTAGCTGGACTTGTAGTTGTATCCATTGCAGACAGCTTTGCACCTAAAGAAATCGCAACTCGGTTGCGTGTATCAAAGGCAAAGGCAATTTTCACTCAGGTTGTCATACACTTGGTTAATTAGGACTAAATTTCTCATAATTATGCATCTTTTGCCAAGACCACATTAGCCGTAGCTGTATTGGAACTTCTGGTTTTATCTGTCTGTCTGTTTTGGGATTTGTTGAAAGTTTCGAATTCCAATTATGAGAAGATATAAGCTTCTGATGGAGGGATATATAGACCTGGAGCTGTGATAAAGGGCAAAATGAAGTAGGAACAGGCACTTGATATCTTCTGAGAATTAGTCAGAAAAAAGGAGGGAGGCGAACGAGACAAAGAAGTTATTCGAACTTATATAAGTAGAACTTTTGACATAATACCATGTTCCTAACCATGTTCAAGAATTTCTGAAACTTTGGTGCGTGCCATTAGGATTTCTTCTTTTAATGTTCTCTAACTTCATGAAAATTCAGGATGTCATCTTACGAGGAGGACGAAGGTTTCCTCTCTACAGGTAATACATGTTTAACTTCTATTTTAAGCTCCTTTTCTTGCTTCCAAAGCCTAAAGCTTGCCACTTTCTTTGATCTCTTGGTGCAGTCGAGTTGTAGAAGCCGCCCCAGAAAGAGTTATCGTCATCCCTGCAACGGGAGAAGATATAGCAGTTCAATTGAGAAAACAAGACTTGTCATGGAAAACCTTTCTTTCAAGTGCATATACCCTACCAAGGTATGCAACAGCTCAACAATCAACACGATGCTAAATTTTCCTCAAGATTACAGTCTCCAGAAACTCTCCTTGCAGATGGAACTACTACGAACCAGTTTACCAATCCATCGATGCTGTCACCAATATCCTATTTTCGTCCGGCACCACCGGTCAGTAACTCTTTATCCCTGATCTAGTTATACTACATTGCCTCTGTGACATGAATCGTGTGTGATTCCTAACAGGAGATCCGAAAGCCATACCATGGACTCAACTTTCTCCGATTCGTTGTGCTGCTGATTCATGGACACATCTTGATGTTCAAAGTGGAGATATCGTTTGCTGGCCAACAAATCTTGGATGGGTTATGGGTCCGATTTTGCTCTATTCTTGCTTTCTATCTGGAGCAACTCTAGCTCTCTATCATGGTTCTCCTCTAGGCCACAATTTCGGAAAATTCGTCCAGGTAGTTTCTTACCAACAGTTAGCAACTACAATGATTCTATTCTATCATTCAATCCTTCAACTTCTTACATCATTTGTCGTATATTACGCCTAGGATGCTGGAGTGACTGTTTTAGGAACTGTTCCCAGCTTAGTGAAAACATGGAAGAGCACACAGTGTATGGAAGGCATAGATTGGACAAAGATAAAGTAATATAAGTTTAACCCTTTTGACATGTCTGTCGTTTATAATTCATAAAACTAAAGGAATAATAGTCAGACGAACAAACTCTGTAGGGTATTTGGTTCGACTGGAGAAGCCTCTAGCGTGGACGATGACCTCTGGCTCTCGTCGCGGGCTTTCTATAAGCCGGTTATTGAATGCTGCGGAGGCACAGAGCTTGCCTCGTGCTATATTTATGGAAACCTTCTGCAGCCACAAGCTTTTGGAGCATTTAGCTCGGCTGCAATGGGCACTGGCTTCGTCATTTTTGATGAGAATGGAGTCCCCTATGTATGAATCTTCTTCAGTACTGTATTTTAGATGGGTTGTTTTATTTTATTTTTAGTTTATTGCGCGTGTCAGGGTGACGATGAGGCTTGTGTTGGTGAAGTTGGGTTGTTTCCCCATCACATGGGTGCAACTGATAGACTGCTGAATGCTGATCATGAAGAGGTTTACTTCAAGGGTATGCCAATCTACAAAGGGAAGGTTTGTGTCGTTATGCCTTTTCTTCTTTTCTTTGGAAGAACTGGTGAACATAATAATATTACGTGAATAAAGTGAAAGAGTGCGTAGTAGCTCACTGATCGAGCGCTCTTGCGCCGAAGATGAACGGATTTCTTTATCACAATTCTAAATTCGAATAGAATAATATTCAGTAGTCAATCTTAAATATTTTAGTGCCCATTTCGGACAACTTTCCATCATCTTTCTTTGGCTGAGCAGCATTCTTAATTGGAATTACAGGATCTTTTGTAATTGATTCTTTTATCACATTGGGATATTTTACAGAATAATTTTATGTAATAGGTGGATTGGAATGAGACTTTTTTTCTAGTGTAATATTGAAATAAATAGATACAAATTATGTTTGTAGGAATTAAATAATTACAAAATAATACTGAAATAAATTTATTTAAGCTACATTATCGTCCTTGAAGTAAATACACAAGCGATAAAATAGCTACATTTTGTTCTTGAAGTAAATAAAAGAGTTGATTCTCATCGATCATCTTGTGAATAAGATGATATGGTTATTAAACGCAAAGACCTCTTTAACATCGTTTAAGTATGGGGTTCTTGATTGAGAATTTTGGAATATTTCTCAATAAATTGTTTTCCAGATCATGTATCGATAAATCTCCTACTTTGTTACGTCCTCCTGTCAGCAACTTAGGAGACATGGTGACGTCCTAAAGAGAAGTGTTGGAGGCTATTATTTTGTGCAAGGAAGAGCTGATGACACTATGAACCTCGGAGGCATTAAGGTATCTATCTATCCATGTATTTTTCCCATGAACCAATCTTGCTCTGTCATTCATCTCTCGGTTATATATCCGCAGACGAGCTCAGTTGAGATCGAGCGAATCTGCAACCGTGCTGACGAGGGCGTGCTGGAGACCGCAGCGATCAGCGTTGCCCCACCAAACGGTGGCCCTGAGCAGCTGTCCATTTTTGTGGTGCTCAAGAATGGCTTTGACATCAAACCAGATGTGCTGAGACTGAAATTCTCCAAGGCTATTCAGACCAATCTCAACCCCTTGTTCAAGGTTTCCATTCATTTAGTGCAGGAAAAATGATCAATTCTTTTCTTTGTGGCTGCTTTATCTGTTGGTTGTTTTGTTGAGTAGGTGAGCTTTGTGAAGGTGGTGCCGGAATTCCCTCGAACGGCGTCGAACAAGCTGCTGCGGAGGGTGTTGAGGGATCAAATGAAGAAGGAGCTGCTTCTGCCGCTGCAGAGCAGAATTTAGTTTATTCCATATATAGCTTTTTGGTCATCATTTGTAGTTATTTGGTGATCAAGTCATCATTTTCTCCCGCTCTTACGTGGATTCAGATTTGCTGAGCTGGATATTAAAATAAAAATAAAGCATTTTGGGTACGCTTCATGGCTTTTCTTTTCTTTATAAAATTTTGTAATGGCGAACGTGTTGAATGAGAGTAATGATTTCTGGCCTCATCTTCTCCATCGATGTTTTTTCTCTATTGTTTCTTTTTAATATTATTACTATCAGATCAGTTTCAGTTGAAAATTAATTTGGTTTAGACTTGATGATTTGGTCTAATAAGAAATGCCTCAGATTCGTGGAAGACGATAGGAGGAAAAATGAATAAATTTGGTACACAAAATGACTGAAGCTGCATTCTAACCCCAAAAGAATCGAATATTTCACATCCCAGTGAGGTAAAAAAGAACAATTTCATGAATGAAGCCCACATCATCTACTCCATATGCCACACTGCATCAGTTCATGCTGCTAAGGCAGTAGTATTTTTACAAAACTTACAAAGTGGCCCAGAAGAAAAGGTCACTTTTCTTGCAAACGATTCAGACGGGTACTCTCTTTCCGCGGTAACGATCAAAAAACTGCATTGACAAACACTTCAATTGTCAGATTGTTCCATGCTGTAAAAATGAATATAGTAGAATGGAATGTTGTTATGCTCTCATCGTGAATACACAAATTAAAATCTATAATTCTTGACGTGTGGGAGCTTAGTAAGATACTGTAATCATTCAATAATATGAATATCCACCAGTTAGGATGACATCAAATTTATAGTTACATTACCCTCTTTCATAAGGCACCCATCATTTTTGACATAAAGTACAGAAAACAACATGAATATAAGAATCTTTGATCTCATTGTTCAACTTCACGAAAATATGACATTGCAAGCTAAATTTCATATTGAACAAAATAATTGTGCAGGTTGGATATCACCACAACTATCCAAATGATAAACTAATCCCATCGCTCTGAAGCATTTGAACTCAATGAAGTAAAATGATACGCCACTCTAGTCAATGGTGCAATTATTTTTCTTTAACAAACTAAGATGGAATTCAGATACTGAAAATGTGATCTCAAATCACAAAGTAGCTCTCACTAGATTAATTGAATCAAACACAAAGAGTGTTATGGTCTCTGAAAAGCTTAGAATATCATATGCTATTAATAAAGTATTAAACCCTTAGACCACTATTCTTCAAATTCTACTAAACTTTGGTCATGTCTAAGGTAGTAAGATTAGTGACTCAAAGACAACATAATCACGACAAATTAAATTATTTCCACTTGTTTCCTAATTTATAAACATCTTTTGTTTTAACCTGAAGTTTATGGCACCACAAAACGACTCGTACTAAAATAAATCCTCATAAGAAAAGATGCCACAGCAACATTACCGATCTCACAAAAGGTTGCTGGAATAACCAACCAATAATTGGCATCTTCTGTAGAAATACCGCCAGTGTTGGCCAGAAGCCACTGTACATTATAAGTAATTAAGTAAGTCCTCCAGCAATGGATTCAAAAGGTCGGAAAATTACCAAATTTAAAAGCTAAAAACTCATAAAGGATAAGAAGTAATATACCTAAAGAGCACAACAAATCCATATGCCTCAACAATCATTCCTAAGATAGGCCATCCAATGATAACCAAGAAGAAGCCAATGCCAAAGGAAACCGTCCCCTGCAGTCAACACAAGAATGTTCAAATAAAGAATCAACAATAGGAATCATAGAGCCTTCACATAGCCCTCAACGCCCCACTCCCAAGATCACAACAAGAAAAGTATGCCTTGAAATTAGAACGCTTCATAAAGAACTGGGCAGATGACTTGAGTCCAATGGTTAGTGTCACCCCTGAGAAGAAAAGGATCTGTTTGAGTGGAACAAAACAACATTATCAGCGTTAAAGATAGTAAATACAAACCGCATGATAACCTTTATAAAAATTTTACTTACATTTCCCATTGCAAGTAAACCCTTATCAAAGAAGAAAATGACCCCCAAAAATGAAAAGAACACTCCAAACCCCGTCAAGCCGAGTCCAATTTCTGTTTGATTGAAACATAATATGATCAGATCAAGCTCAAACACTAAGAAATCAAGCACAACGCCAGTTCAAATAGCGCACATTAACATTTGACTCTATAACAAAAGGGAAAAGCACTTGGCAATGATAAATCAAAGGAACCCAACATAATAATTCAATTGAGAATTTGTCCGAAAATTCACAGCATATTACCCTGTAGAAAAGGAACCGAATATTCACTTATCCAGACGAATTCAAGAACCCATATATCATTGTAAGTTAATTCCAACGACTCCCACAATCATAGGTAGTGTAGATTTAACACCACTGAACAATAGGCAACAGATCAGACTTACTTTTACGATCGTTCATCTCGAAGGACATCATCTTCGCCGATTCAGATTCAATCCCAAATAAGCTAGATTTGTCAAATATATCCTCAATTAAACCCTATACAGCTGCGAATTGGGGGAATAACATTACAGCCCTATTGCTACAAAAAGAAAAAGAAAAAACAATGACGATAACCCGAAAATTCAATTGAATATAGATGTCCCTTCTGCAAGTGGAATTTTCTTTTCTATTAACACCACTAATCAACTAAACTACCTCGATTCCAATCCCGCAAAGACAACATTGAGAAATATATAATATGCATGTATATATAGCAGAATCGGATAAAATTATAACCTGCGTAACGAGCTAAGACTGCGACTTCGAAGAGAAGCAAACAATTGTAATTAGCGCGATGACGTGATCTCTCTCAATAGGAGTGAAACTACGTCGAACGCGGACGAGTTGACTCAGACATGGCTCGTTTGGAGCTGCAAATTGGGCCTCGGCCCGTTAAGAAGATCTTTTTGCCCAAGTGAATGGGCTTTTAGGGTTTTCATACAAACCGAATGTTTAATGAGTAGCTCAACACAATACCTTACACCATTCCGACAAAAATGGGCTACGGTAATTTTATCATAGTTCTTTTATAAAAAAAATTATTTCATTTCTTTAAAACATTATATACATTTAATATTTATGGACCAAAGTGGATAACAGGCAATTTTGAATCTCAATGTCCATTTTCAATAAATTGGGCTTGGGCCTTTTGCAATAATGGCTACCAATACATATAGTCACGTAGTTAGGGATGAAGGCCCATTATAGACCTCATATCAGTCGTTCGTAGGACCTACTATCCACGTAAAAAAGTGTCAATAGTATTCGTTTTCTTGATCACCCATGAACCAGAGAAAAAATAAAAGCGATTATTCCTTAGTCGGATAAACCTATTCTTCGTCAAGACTCGTCAATGACTACTAAATTTACCTTGTAAAAACTTCAACGATTCTAGTGTTCCTTCATTCCTAAATCCTCAAATCAAACACCCCTTAATGCGCGTGACTTTTCCCATGTTGAACTGTCACTACTTTTGGTGTTGTATAACCTATACCTATGTAAACTCTCACCTACTTCTAAATGAAATTAGCTATAATTCCTTTTGTAATTAATCAAAAAACCAAGATCTAGTAAAAGGTTCCATAAGAAGTCAAAATCATGTCTCAATGCACAAAAGTCAACACATTTCTAGCTGGAAAGGGTTTATGGAAACTTGTGATTTTTGAGTTGAAGAAAATCGAGGCCGGTTATACGATGCAAAAGAGTTTCTTGATTTCTTTAAATAATTATTTGTTATAATTTAATCGTTTAAAATTTATATCGGTGATGTATGTGGGTGCATTCATGAATATTATATCAAAATAAATAATATTATTCAAAGGAAAAAAGCGGAATGATATTTTTAGGTTTAGAAAACACTTTTTATTATATGTGTCATAAATAATGCCTATTTATTTGATGATAATATTTTCTTGGGTGGAGAGCAATCGTAAAAAACTCATCTACAACTTGGATGTACAACAGCATACAAAGGAGTACATCGACATCATCTGCAGTGATATCAGGGAGATGGCGAAGAAAGTCGGAGGCGTATACTTCAACCATATCCCAAGGATAGCTAACAAGGCTGCACATGAAGCTGCAAAAGTTAAAGACTTTATTAGTATTGAGCACACTTCAGATGTACTTAAAGAGATGATCAAAGCAGATTTATGTATGAATACTATCTAATCTCCCCTCTCGTTGTTCCTAATACACATATTTTCCCATCTAAAAAAAAACATTTTCTCGAAAATCATGCCATCATATGTTTTGCCTTTGCCTTGTGTGTTGACCAAGCAAACATCGATTTACAAAGTCCACAAAATAAAAGGAATTTGAGGGTCGGTTTTGGGGGTCTACAACTATAAATGAATATGTTTGAAAGAAAAAAGGCGATGACATGGGCAAAAAGGTCAATTGGTGGGCCTGTTTATGATGTGTAATATTCCACCTTACAGGGTATTACACTCCTTTTGTGCCAATATAAATCTAAATTAATTCACATACACATGTGTTATAATATGTATAGTTCATATGGTCATATCTTTAGATTTGATGTTCCAATATTATGGTTTTTAATATTTAGGAAAATGGGAATAAAAGAAGATTTGCACCGCAGGTCAAGAGTGGTGTGGATATTCCATCCCTCGCACAAAAAATTAAATAATAGTTTCGAAAACCAACTTTTCAAAACCTTTTTGCACTTTGCTCGTTTGTTTGGATTAGTCAAAGCACGAATAATATTTTCTCTGAAACCTCTATACAAGTTACTCGGTTAACTTATTTATTGGGGATTAAACCTAAACCACGTTCAAAATTATGTTGTACATGCCCTCGAGGAAGCATGATTTATTTTGAAATTCAAAATTCATCAATATCGTTACATGTGAGTATACATAGAACGATTGTGTAAGAACAAAATTCACTCAGTGCACGTCGAAAGTAACATTTATGAATAGTCCTTATCGTATAAAGAATGAATATTTAAATTATTTCGAGTCGCAAAAAAAATCAAATTCACACGCGTTCCATATTTTATTTTATTTGATATTTCGTATACATAGTTTTTTTTAAGAACTATTCTTGCCTCCTCACTCAGTGGTGCATTCTAATGGTTTGATTCAATTTTTAATAGAATTCAAACTCACAATCTTGCGTCCACGTGATCATCCATTGCAATACTAGGTCCGAACTAGATGTGTTTGTAGGGAATGCACCAAATAAAAATTCAGCTATGTGTAGGAACTAGCAACCCATGATCTTTGATATACAAATACACCATCTACAATAATATTGCAATGCATTACATATTAGATTTACACATTGACAAGTTCTTACCAAAACCACTCTCGTATGGTGTGTGTATATACTATATATATTAAATAATGTTGAGATTGTTGGATAATCTTTTCTATGACTTATTCAACGGAAAAGGGGCCCATTTTGGAAATACAAACACATTGTATATCCATCCATCCATCCATCCATCCATATAGGATGGTTGGAGAAAGTTGAAGTGAAAGCAAACAAAGTGCAAAGTGGGAGGAATCTACTGAGGTCAATGCGATAAAGATTTGCGCAGGCGCTGACTGGAGTTGTACCTCAGAGTACACTCCGTCGGTGCACAGCAGTGTTGTGGAAAAAAGAAAAGCGCGTTAAAATTAAATAAATAAACAAATTCTGCTACTGGTTTTAATGCACCCTCGTGTTCTCCAGCTCTACACCTGTCGGTTACAATTTATTGGTACCAAAATTGTAGTAGTTAGTCTATCACTTCGGAGTGCAGTGGTAATCACATTTCTCATGGTTTTAAAAGTTATGAGCTCGAGTCTATGTGGAAACATTCGTGTGGGTTTATTTAATATTATATTTAAGTTTTAAAAAAAAATTATAGTAGCTATAAGTTTGGTGAGAATAGACCTTGAGATATATCCTATTTTAATTAACATTTTTTCTTCTGTATTACTTTGCTCTACATTTTAAATTGAATATATTTATTGATATAGTATAGTTAGTGAGCTTCATGGACTTTGAATAATAAATGTCAATCCAGTATTTACATCTATTTCATCGTTATTATTGTGTTCAATAAACTATTGATTTGGAACATATAATATGGAATTTGTCAATCTATATATCTCTCGAATATATTTTATATATATATGTTGAAAATACAGTTTAAGTATGGTGAACATGCATTTTGCAAGCATGCAGTCACCAAAACCAAGTTCATTATGGTTAATTTATTTCGATTTTTCATTTTTATTTTTTATCCCATTTGTTTTAAGATCTCTGTCTATATATAATAAATAAATTGTATATATAGAAAGAATAATGATGTATCGTGGCCTCTATATAAAAATAATGATTTTCCATTGTATGCCAAACACCCTATATAGAGGATGCAATAGTATCAAAGATAGTGTTGCATGAAGCACATAGATATATTGATTCCACAACATGCAAGATTTACCAATGGAGTTTTTATCAATAAATAAATTTTCGTTATTCTTGAACCTTATGTTACAAATATCAATTATGCAATTCCTCTAAAAATATCTGAAAAATGTATATTAAAGGGAAAAGAGTAATTAGAGTGACACTTGCTAATCCCCAGAAAGTACAACGTGAATGTATGCAAGATAGAGTTGTACGTTGCCTGTCTATAAAATAAACTAATAAAGAAAAGAGTAAAGCGTGGATCGATATGTTGGGTATACGTGGAGAATTATTACTGGCTTCGAGACCTGTACGGCGCATCGTACGCCCATCGTAATGCGGTAGGAGATCCGAGATCAAATCACAGTTGGACGTGACAATGTGTTCATACAAAAAACCATAATTCTCTGCAAAAATTAAATCAGGATAAAAATATTTATTTTATTTTAATGGAGGAGATTAATGTAATACTATCATTGATTCAAGTTACATGTGATTGTGGATTTCAATTAATTACATGTGATTTTTAGTATCAATTAAATAAATTGCACGGCCCATGCATTTGAACATAGTAATTTATACGATTTATTGGTTGTGAATTTCTTCCATATAATTCCAAATAGAACAACAAATTGCTATGTGACTATAATATATATGTCCCTTTTTTTAAAAAAAAAAAGATAATATATTGAGCTTTTAAATAACCGCAGTTTATTTTTGCTAAATTCCTCAACAAGAAAACCTTTTCGGTGCTAAGTTGATCGCAATGTTACAATTTAATAATTGATCATGTTTCCGGTGCTAATTAAATATGATTAAGGATTGATTATTAAGCTCAGCTGCACCATGAATAAATAAGCATACTTGTGTTTAAACTTTAAAGCCTATTTTTATATTGACTTCGTGCTTACAGCATACTATAATCATGTATATGAATGTCTTACAAAAATGATGAACAAACATATTTAACTTTTTTTTTCTCGCAAAGTGCAAGTGTTTTACCCTTCTTAAACATATATA
>AYJT01109560.1:0-11330 GCA_001278415.1 Ocimum tenuiflorum
CTTTGATAGGGGAGTGACCTAAATAACTCTTAATCACTACAAAAAATAATCAAGAGTTTAAGAATTTAGTCCGTCATATCTAGCTTCCTGATTGAATTAGTGCTTCATTCACATGTTTTGGTATCTTGAAAGATAAAACTGAAGAGTTAATAGCTGGAACAGCTTTTCCTAGGTAAGCTAGGGAAGGTTCTCTCATATTCCTGATATTATTTCTATGTGGATGATAATAGCTTCCTTTTATCTCAATTTTATTTTTTTGTGTGGTGTTGATCAATGTTGCTCTCCCTCTCTTTCTCCCATCCACCCCATTTCAGTCATATTCTAATCGAATGATGAAATCACCCATAAAAATATTATTTGAATATATCATTGTGCTCTTCAGTTCTTGCAGACTTTATATGCAAAATAATATATCCTGAGAAAAATTTCATTTTTGTGTGCAGAAATTATGTTGTTCAGTTTATTTTGGAACTTAAGAACCCATGTGCAACTTCCAAGTTGACAAGTCAGTTTGAGGGTAACTATGTGAATCTGTCCAGACAAAAGTTTAGTAGTCATGTAGTCGAAAAGTGTCTTGTGGTATGTAACAATGAAGCACGGTTGAAGATCATCCATGAATTGCTCTCTGCCAGTTACTTTGAGCAGTTGCTTCAGGACCCTCATGCAAATTATGTTGTGCAAACAGCTCTTCGAGTTTCTGAGGTATGCCCGATTATTTGGTGTAGGACAATTCAATCTCTATTTATCAGACTGCAAGTTTTTTGTTGGAAGCAAATTATTGAAATAGCACTTATAGTTGAAAGTGACATTTTATGGATGAAATAGCAAAAGACTAGTTCGATTTACATGGAACCACTCACTATGGAGACAGATTTTTATATCAGAGTATGTTGTCCTCCTATCTGATACCTCAGGTGATAAACAACCCCTGGAAAAAAAACACATGGAATTGCTGCAAATTTGTTCCTGGAAACTGTTTTGTTCTTTAGTTTTCTCAAATTGTATTTCCCCATAGAGGTTTTATTTATCCCTTGGCCTATAAAATAACCATCTCTTTGAAAAATGTTCTACTTGAAGCACATCTAGTTATTGCTTTGACAAGCATTCCGAAAAAAAAGGATTCACTGCAATAGCTCCTAATAGGAAGATTCCTTACTTCGAAAGAATTTGTTGATAGGATTGGATTACATGATTGTTTGCCAAATTATCTGTCAGTGTTGCACTTACTATGATCGGTAAAAACGAAGGCAAATGAATGAATATTTACATGACCTTCCTATTAGGATGTATACTCGTCTGGTCCTTAAATCATCCCTAGTCTTTTAATTCGTCAAAGTGGTAAAATTCAGCCTATACTTAGGTTTATCACTCATCTTTCTAGGCTCATTGCTAAAGTAGAGGTCTCCTTCATGTTTTAGAGCTGACTAGTGCTACTTCTGGTTGCTGTTCTGTAGCCAACATTTAGGATTTGACCTGTCCCTTCTCTTGCATAATCATATGGTGTGAAAAGTTCTATATTTGATGAAAGATGTTAATATTACCCATCCATAAATTTCTTAATGCATTTTAGTATTTTTGGCCTAGTCAAATCTTGACCGAGACACTTACCTTGCTTTTGCAATCAGGGTTCTCTACACGATTCTTTAATCAATGCAATTGAATCCTACAAGACCGTCTCGAGGAATAGTCCCTATTCCAAGAGGATTTTCTCTCATAAGCTTTTGAAGAGGTGACAACATTTCCTTATGGTTGTCAATTTTGCTCAAAACTGTTTTGTTACACCAGTTTTTGCGTACCAGATGAGTGTAAAGAAATGCATTCAAACTTGAAACACGAGTGTTATTTTGTTAACATCGACTTGTTCATTTGGGGCCGTACACTGTACAGTACATAGGCCGAATCTTGTTTTGACACATATTCCTGGTGAGTATTGTCTGTATGTCGACTACACTTTAACATATCTGCAACAGCAATGGAAGTTTGTGATTATTTTTAGGGTCAATTACAATTCTACGGACAAATGACACATGTTTATGCATCAGTTTTTTTCATTGCGGTTGGTTTTTCAGGGGTGCTTTAATTTCTTATTATAATTATAGCACATTTGCTGCTATAGACGAAGTTGAGGTTCGGACGTAATCATTTTATGGTACCAACCACACGCAACTAGAAATTAATCTGTTTATTCCAAAAATTAGGTAAATAAAATGCTATGGTTAACAACTTAACCTTCGCAATAAATTTCTCTTGGCACCAACCACACACTACTGGAAAATTAATTGTTTAGTCCAAAATTAACCTATTTTTTAGTCCAAATATTAATTCATCCTTGTTTAATATTTGGTTTCTAGTTTTAATTCATCACGTTTCACTGCAACTCTATGATATCAAGTAGGATTATGGTTCTGCGCGATTAGAATAAATAATTATTTATTATTAACTTTAATCAATACTTACTTTTTTCATAATAAATTAATAAATTATATCTTGTGTACTGTCAATCTTAATAATTGTCAACTTAAATTAAATTACAATAAATGGATGTTTAAAATGTTGCAATAATAGAGACAAAAAAATAATCATACAAACTAATAAAAAACTAAACAAATAAGTAAATAAATTATGAAGTTGAATAAGGAATTAACATAAATTTGAAAACCATAAAACAATTCTATCTTAATAAGGGTACTATAAGAATTCAAATATAAGTTCATAATTTAAATTTCGAGGGAGTAAATTGAGTCAAGTTTTAAAATTGAGGGGCGAAATGAGTTCAAATAGTCGAGAGATAAATAATATTTTTAATTAAGAAAAATGACCGTGGGCCATAAACGGGCCTTGACTTCCCGGCCCGCTGCACGTCTTGTACCTAGAAGACCGCCCCCTTTTTTTTTTGAAATTTAAAGAAGCAGAATACAACCCCTTCAATTTTAAATTTCACTAATGAAGTTTTTGATTTACAACGCCAGCATATCCCTCTCACTCCCCAAACCTATTTCATACCAATTTCCCTAATTCTGCTCAGTCTCCTTGCACTCAGAGGCTGCCTTCCATCTCTTTGAAGGAGCTTTTCATCAAGTCGAAAAGCTAAAGCAAGATCATTTAGTTTCTGCCGCCCTTTAGTTAATTCTGAAGATTAATTTGCTGGAGAGGGATAGCGGTGAAGAGAGAGAGATATGTCGTGGGTTTCTCGGTTCTTGCCTTCTGCATTCTTGAGTCTACTTCTGGCATCCATGGGGAAGGAAATTGTGGCTTCTCTACTCCTTTAAAGATATTTCCACAGGTTTTGTTCCTTAATCTGTGGTTTAACAATGTTGTTTTCTTTTGATGTGCATTCACCAATAATTCAAGAAAAGTTAAATCATAAACGTTTGCTTGATCTGCACTATCATGAACGGTTGTTTTCTTGAATTTGCATTAACAAGAATTAAAAGAAAGAAATCATAAACTTTTGTTTTCTTGAATATGCATTAACCAAGAATTCAAGAAAAGTTAAATCATAAAAGGCACCTTTGTGCTTTCTCTTGATATTTCTTGAATCAGCACTAAACAAGGTTTCAAGTTGTTCCCTTGAACGTGCATTGGCCAAGAATTCAAGTGAATTTAAATAATAATTCAAGGAAAATTAAACTGTCAATTGAGTCTATGTTTTCTCATGATGTTCCCTATATGCATCAGCCAAGATTTTCAAGGGAATTTAAATAATAAACAATTTGAGTTTTCTTTTGAGGTTTCCTTGAACTTGCATTAAACAAGAACGCAAGAAAACTTAATAGACACAACTTAGACTCCTCTCTCTCGATGTTTCATTGGATGGGCATTAAAATAAAAACAGTTAAGAGTCCTCTATGTTTTCTCTGGACGTTTCCTTGAACTAGGATTATCCAAGAATTCAGGGAAAATCATACCATAAACAGTCCTCTATGTTTTCTCTCGATATTTCCTTGAATTAGCATTATCCAAGAATTCAGAGAAAATCATACCATGAACAGTTTGAGTAATCTATGTTTTCACTTGATGTTTCTTTCCTTAAATGAGCATTATCCAAGAATTCAAGGAAAATTAAATCATAAACAGTTAACAGTTAGACTCTTATTTCTCTTGTTCCCCTGAAAGTGCTTTAACCAAGAATGTCACTATCAATACAAAATTTCTGCTCATGAAAGAGCTTAAATGTCCCTGTATTTCTGCTTGTGCAAGAGCTTACATTGCCCATCTCTATTGCTCGTCAAACAGTATGTGTGTCCCTGTCCTTATGCAAATAAAATTTTCCGTGCTTATAATATATCGTCACATGAAAGAGCTTATGTGTCATTGCCCCTATCTAATGAAATGCTCATATTATATTGATACCTCTGCTCATGAAAGAGCTTATGTCCCATCCCTATGCTAATGAAATGTCTCTGTATGGAAGAGCTTCCATGTCCCTGGCTTTACACACGTGAAAGAGCTTACATGCACTGTCTCACTTGCTCGTGAAAGATATTATGTGTCTTTGTCCCTGTGCTATTAAAATGTCCTATGCTAATGAGAACTTTCCTCATGAAAGAGGTTATGTCCCATCCATGTGCTAAGAAATGTTCTTGTATGAAAGAGCTTCCATGTCCCTCGCTTTACGCATGTGAACGAGCTTATGTGCACTGTCTTACTTGCTCGTGAAAGATATTATGTGTCTTTGTCCCTGTGCTAATAAAATGTCTCTATGCTAATGAGTACTTTCTTCATGAAAGAGGTTATATCCCATCCCTATGTTAATGAAATGTCCCTATCGAAAGAGCTTCCATGTCCCTCGCTTCATGCATGTGAAAGAGCTTACGTGCACTGTCTCACTTGCTCGTGAAAGATATTATGTGTCCTTGTCCCTATGCTAATGATAATTTTCCTCATGAGTCCTTGAATCTATGGTAATAAAATGTCCTTATGGTAATGAAATCTATGCTCATGAAGAGCTTATGTGGTTCTGTTTTTATGCTCGTGAAAGAGCTTATGTGCTCTGTCCCTATTGTTTGTTAAAGAGATTATTTGTTTCTGTCCCGATGCTAATGATATATGTATCCATGAAAGAGCTACTTGTCCCTGTCCCTTGGTTAGAATATGCAACTGTGCTAGTGAAATATATGCTCACGGAAGGATTTGTGTGTTCCTCGCTCTATGCCCGTGAAAGAGCTTACGTGCCCCATCCTTTTTGCTAATGAAAGAGATAAGTGCATGTGTCACTATGCTAATGAAATGTTTGCATTTAATGATATGTTTCCATATGTAAGAGCTTGCATGTCCTTGTCCCGACAGTAATGAAATGACCCGATACTAAATTTATGTTCATGAAATAACTTACTTGTCCCTCGCTCTATGCTCGTGAAAGAACATGTCCTGACCCTATTGCTCGTGAAAGAGATAATGTTGTCGTCGCTTTGCTAATGAAATGTCCCTACTATAATGACACACTGGAAGAGCTTACATGCCATTCCCTTTTTACGATAAAATGTCTGTTTGCTATATCTATGCTCATGACAAAACATACATTTCACTCGCTCTCATGAAAAGAGCTTTCATGTCCTTGCGATATGCGAACGAGCTGTATCTGTGCCCATAAAAGAGCTTACATATCCTTGCCTATGTTAATGAAATGTCACTATGCCTTATCTATGCTCATGAAAAGGCATGCATGTCCCTCTCTCTCTGCTTGTGAAATAGCTTGCGTCGTCCCTATTGCTCATGAAAGAGATTATGTGTCCCTATTCCTATGCTAATAAAATGTTCTTATGGTAATTATATCCGTGCTCATGAAAGAGTTTATGTGTCATCGTCCCTAAGCTAATGGAATGTCCCGATGTTAAGGAAATACAAAAAAACACATATCCTTCTCTTTATGCTCGCAAAAGAGCTTACGTCCATCATCGCTATTGTTTCTGAAAGAGATGATGTCTCTTTGTCACATTGTTACTATGCTAATAGTATCTCTTCTTGCGAAGGAGCTTACATGTCCCTATATCTATGATAATAAATAATGATATCTCTTTTATATTGAAATTTATGCCCATGAAGAGCTTATGTGACCTCGTGAAAGAGCTTACATGCCTTGTCCCTATTGCTCATGAAAGAGATTATGCATGTTTGTCCTTGTGTTAATGAAATTCCCCTATGCTAATGAAAGAGCTTACATGTCTCGGTCCCTATACTAATGAAATGTTATGTTACAGTGCTAATGAAATATATGTTAGTGAAAGAGCTAACATGTACTTGTCTCTATGCTCGTGAACAGCTTATGTACTCCGTTCCTATTTCTCGTGAAAGAGATTATGTATCTCTGTCTCTATGCAAATGAAATATCTCTGTTTCTATTGATATCTCTACTCATGAAAGAGCTTACATGTCTCTGCCCCTATGCTAATGATATATCATTCCATGAAAGAGCTTTCGTATCCCTGTCCCTATGCTAATGAGATTTCCATATGCTGTATCTATGCTGATGTCTCATATTGCTCGTGAAAGAGATCATGTAAACTTTGTTCCTATACCTCTGCTCATGAAAGAGCTTATGTGTGTCCCTGTCCCTATGTTAATCATTTTAATGAAATGTATATATGTTGTATCTATGTTCGTGAAAGAGCTTATGTGTGTTGTCCCTTTGCTTGTGAAATAGATTACATGTCTCTGTCCCTATGTTCGCTATGCTAATGATATCAATCTCTTTTATCTCTATCCCTATTCTTAATGAAATTGCCCCTATGGTAATGATATGTTGACTCATAAAAAGAGTTTGCATGTCTCGTCCCTAAGCTAATGAAATGTCTCTATGCTAAGGGATCATATTCTCAAGAAAGAAAATATGACCTTTTCTCTATGCTCGTAAAAGAGCTTATGTGCCCTGTCCCTATTGCTCAGAAAAGTGATTGTCTCTGCCATGAAATGCCATCATTGATAATGTCATCTCTGCTCATGAAAGTGATTATGGTCGCTATCCCTATGCTAATGGAATATCACCATGATTGTGAAATCTATGCTCATGAAAGTGATTATATGTCCATGTTCCAATGCTATGCTCATGAAAGAGGTCGCGCACCATCCATTTTGCTTAGGAAGAGATTATGCGTCTATCCTCATACTAATGAAATGTGAAAGTCATGTTTAAGAAAAAAGTTTACGTGTCCCTTGCCATATGTTAATGAAATTCACTATGCTAATGAAATGTGCCTCATCCTTATTGTTCATTAAAGAGATTATGTGTCTGTCCTTATGCTAATGATATCTCCGCTTATGGGAGAGCTTACATGTCTGTATCCCTATGCTAATGATATTTCTTCTCATGAAGGAGCTCTAACCCTGTCCTTGTGTTAATGAAATATCCCTATGCAAAATCTCTACCCATGAAATAACTCGTGTCTCTCGCTCTATGCTTGTGAAAGAGCTAATATGCCCTATCCATATTGTTCTTAGAAGACATTGTGTGTCTATGTTCCGGTGCTAATGAAATGTCTCTAATCTAATGATTTCTTGTGAAGGAACTTACATGTCTCTGTCCCTACATTAATGAAATGCATGTATGTTATATCTGTGCTCGTGAAAGAGAGTATGAGTCCCATGCTCTATGCTTGTCAAAGAGATCGCGTTACATGTATTTTTCTCCCTGTGCTAATAGAATCTCCCTATGCTAGTGATATCTGAATTTATGGTAATGAAATCCATGTTGAGATAGCCCCTGTGGTAATGATATATCTCCCTATGAAAGCGCTTATGTGTTCCCCACTTCTATACTACTGAATATCCCTATGCTAAAGAAATCTATGCTCATCAAATATCTAATATACCCTTACTGTATTGCTCATAAAAGCCCTACACTGGTAAAGATGTCTATGCTTCTGAAGGAGCTTATGTTCTGCTTTCCTGGAGGAGCTTATTGTTCATGAAAGAGATTGTGTACCTGTCCATTGTGCTAATCTTTCGTCATTCTCTATCCATGCTTACAAAATTTCCAGATGCTAACAAAATATATGCTCACGAAAGATTTCGTATTGCTTTCTAATTCATTTCCTAAATCGATATATAACTAATAGGTTGTCTTGCCATGTTATTGGTCTAATACATGGTTATATTACATCGTATTTTGAATATCTAATATTTACAAAGCCAGGTAAATGCGTATTTTTTAATGGGAGATTTAGTAAACTCGGTTTAGTTTTGTAAGGCATACAATTGCTATAACATGAATGACGTTGAAATATCAATTAGTTTCATGTGAATTTGTGATTTAATAGTACTATTTCGAAATATTTAAAGGAAAATGTAACAAATATCTATTTATAGCGAAAAAATCCGTCATCTCAAGACAAATTGTTAAAATTTTCGAAACTGTTGCTTCGATTTGTTAAATACAAGGAGTGATGTACAATTAATTAATACAAACTATACATCAATTCGTAGGCTTGAAAAGAAGTGTCAATTATATTGATTACATCATGTTTGGAGATTTCATATCCTATTCATTTGGGGTTGGATTACAAGAATGGTTTATTTTGACCCATCTAAATTATTTGGCTATCTAGCATAAGTTTTTGCTTTAGAGATATGATTGAGAAATAAAATATCTTGAAAAATGTGCATATAACCCCTCAACAGTTGCAATTTTTTGGAGGAGTGCTTCGCGTGTCAAGTATTTTTAAACCCTCATACGCAATCCTTAAATTCAGATCTAGTGTGAGGTCATCGAAACTTTTCACTCCATAATGCTCCGTAGAATAACGCTCAAATGTGCATCGTGGGCACGTGAAAATGTGTCCACGACTGATGTGTCGTTGTAATATTAGTTACGGGAATGTTTTTAATTATTCTAAACACCTTTAATTTATTGACACATAAGCTATATGCACATTATCACGTGTCTATGGTGGGCATTTAGAATTTTTGATGATTTGTAATCCTTCACCTACTTTTAATGCGATGGATTAAATTTATCACGAATATTAAAATTGTCTAGCATAATAGTGTGTGAGGAATTTTACAGTTGGATGTTACATATTTGAATTTCATTGATCTCCTTATGAATTGGACCGCATAAGCTTTGTTTAGTGCAAGATTTGCTATGGTCAAGTATGGCCCCCGAAGCCCATAATCACGGCCCAGAAGTGGATCTTGGATCTCAGCCCATCAATTGAAACATAATTTGACCTGACAAAGTAATAGGGCGATGAAACAACAAAAAATGGTATAAAACCTAAAAATAAGAATACTCAGTATGTGATTGCACTCATATACATTCGATATGTGTAAGAGTAAGGAATCTTTTTGCCACTGTGTGAAATGTTAGTCCTTACTGAAAATCGTATTACTCCATGAATATCCCCTGTGATTATACACTCGTCGAGGAATTTAACGTTGTAATAGTCTTGAATATGTCATTGTAGCTCGAAGTTAAACAGCCCTCAACTTTTTTCTCATGTAATGATGCAACGGTTGTGATTTACGATATTATTCCGAACTTCTTTGAGGAGAAAGATTAAGCACAAGACCTTTGCTACGGGAAAGAATTCCACATACAATTGGACTCTTTGGCTTGCCTTGTTCAATTTATATAAATAAACTAGTCCCTTCGGGGATGCCCAAGTGGTGGAGATCCATCAAAATGAGAAAAGTTTATGATTCAAATCCTCACCTCCCCATCCCCCAACTCAAAAAAAAAAAATTGAATATAAACAAACTTACAACGTGCATATATCAGAACATCAATTTAAGCGTATTAATCATGTGAATGGTGAACACGGTGGTGAAGACAAACCATACACATACATACATGATTTGGAACAACCTAAGCCTGTTCCTATGAAATTAAATACCTTCATACAAGACACAGAGCAAGAAAAATCAACCTTTGAATTTGCGATATTGATTCTTCTTGATCTTCTAGCATGTATTCTGACGGCACTTCGGATGTCGGTTGAACAATGTTCCTTGAAAGGCCAAAGCAGAGAAACCTCCATTTACTTTCAAAGATTCTGATGATGTTCTACTGAAGCAGTGATTAGAATTTGTTTCCTCACGATTAAAATAAAAGTTAAACAATATTTTCTTATTTATAACTCTCCATACCGCAAGAAGGTATAAAGTTGGGCCTCTGCGAGTCTAGATTCATATTTTCAGACCAGAAACATCAGTTCATTCTACTAGATGAATATTGTTGTATTACCGCCCATTTTATTGTGAATCAGTTATTAAACTCAATATAATTCTCAGTATTCAAGATATTGCATGTCCATGACCGTTTTAATTAATCAATATCTTTATTTTTAAAGTAGTACCACTCAACTTTATCATCGTATCGGAATAAATTCCACACGCAGGGTTTAATACAATCCTTTATAAGTTCTTAAAGGGGACATCATCATTTTGGATGACAAAGAAAACGTGTCTTAGTGTAAATAAATAGATAAGATGAAGATAAAATGAACTAATTTGTAGACAAAAGAGCATAAAAAGGCATTTAATTGTTCCAAAAAAAAAAAATCACAAAGGATAGTTTTAGTTCACAACAATTTGTTACATGTTAATATAAATAATTTTCTTAAAAATAAAAAACCCCGAAATTAAATAAAGAAAAAATTTAAAACTCAATATTACTATAAAAAGGGGAAAAAATCATGTATAGAACGCTATTCGTGCTATAACAAGAATTTTTGACCATTGTAGGGATTGAAATTCTTTAACCATAAAACAACCCCCCAATTATTGACAGTCATACATTCCCGCAAAATCATCGCAGGGCAATAGATCCAAGAAAATCAGTTGAAAAATCCACCCCAAGTTTCAAACTTGTATAAATACATCGCAGGATCGGACCGCATTCTAGCATTGCAAGAGAAGAAAAGGACGGGTAAAACAATTTACTCAGTCAAACCCTCCTTTTTTTCTCCGTTGCCGGCCGTTTTTGTCCGACCTCCAATAGTTCGGCATCGGGATCACAAATCCGGAACCAGAAAAGAAACGATTTTTCTGGTCTGCCTTATAAATCTATAGTTTATTGCACCAATTCCCGGCTTGTTTACGATGAACAGAATGTATAATAAGCTGCGGAATTTGGACGCATACCCTAAAGTCAATGAAGATTTCTACACCCGTTCCCTATCTGGTGGCCTTATCACGCTCTTTTCCACTTTCTTCATTGGTCTGCTCGTCATCTCGGAATTCAGTATGTATTCTTCAGCTTTTCTAGTATTGATTTAATCGCTCGTCTATTTGGTCGCTTATGTTATTTGTTTTATTTTTGGGTGCTACTTTTTGGTATACTTAAGGCGTGATGAAATGCGTGGTGCCGTGCATCCTGTTTCTTTTCTTCCACC